>VDFB02193867.1:467230241-467251592 GCA_007258455.2 Sequoia sempervirens
GATATAAGGGCCCAAAATGGACTTAGTGGGTGGAGGGACATAAGGACCCAAAATGGATGGAGCGGATGAGGGAGGAATATGGAAGGTTGTTATGAGGTGATAGGATGGAGGAGGAGGGATGGTAGTATAGGATCAGGTGGAGCAATGGGAAGAGCCCACATTTCTTTTGGAAAAGGCTCATTGAGGATGTCTAAAGGTTGTACCAACATCTTTATATTGCAAGTTTTTGGAAATAGGTCCAAGACCTTGCATACAGATTTGTTCTTTGACTTGGATAGGCTCTAAAATACCTTGCTCATGAAGGCCTAGACCTTTTCCTTGATAGTTCATTTTCTTGAGCATGTGATCCATGATAGGATTTTTGTTATTATGAAAACACAATGTGAGTCCATTATTAGGTGGAGGATGATGGGTGGTATATACGCTATATTTTTCTTCTAAAAGGAGGCCACCATGGAAGAATGTGAGAGTACCAAGGGGATATACAAGCGGTGTGGGGATAGCAATTTTAGGCGATGATGGGGGATCATGAGAGGGAGATGATGGGATAGCAACATTTGGATGGGTGGTATCAGGAGAGGGATTAGGGAATATGATAGGATCTAGATTTGTGGTAGCGGTCTCATGTGATGGAGATGGAGATGGAGCGATGGGATCTTGAATGACAAGGGGATCATGGAATGGAATGGATGTGGGACTGTGATCTTGAGATGGGATGGTAGGATCTAGATCTGGGGAAGGGGATATGTTGGCATGCTTTAGATTAGGCTCTTGGCATGACTCATTGTGTGTGGGAGGCATGATAATGGAGTCTTGGTGGGACTCCTTAAGTGGGGAAGATGGAGATGGAGTGGTGGAATCTTGAATGAGTGGGGGATCATGGGATGGAATGGATGGGGGACTATGATCTTGAGGTGGACTAGATGGGATGGTAGGATCTTGATCTAGAGAAGGAGATGTGTTGGAATGCTTCCGAAAATGCTCTTGGCATGACTCATCATGTGTGGGGGGCATGATAATGGAGTCTTGGTGGGACTCTTCAAGTGGGGAAGATGGAGGGATGGAGGATTCAAAAAAGTCATGGGAATGGATTTTAGTGATATAAGGAGTAGGAGAAGTGGATTGGATTTGGGTGTCATTGATGGGTTCGACATCTCTCAGAGTAGGAGGTGGGTGTTTAATGGATTCAGTAGATGTGATGGTAGGAGATGGGGGCTCAATGGATTTAGAGGATGTGATGGTTTCAATGGTTTGAGTGGTGCAAGGGGTGATATCATCAATGATAGGTGTTGTGTGGGGAAGAGTCTCATCACTAACGATAGTGGATGATGGGTTGGGATGGCATGATTCCACAAATTCAAGGGGTGGAGTGGGGTATGTCTTCTTTGTTATAAGTCCTTGGAGAATTTCTTTAGTGAGGAACTTGCATACTCTAGGTTTGGATGGCAAGATAGGAGTGGATTAAGGATTATGGATTAGTGGGGGATTAGGACTAGGGATTGGTGGACTAGGATTAGATGGGGGAATGGGATTACATGCAGGAGTGGGAATAGATGGGGGATTAAGATTAGATGAAGGGTTAAGACAGGGGTATTGGAATGGTGAATTAGGGCATGAGGACGTGGGTGGTGGATTAGGATAAGTTAATGTGGATGTTGGATTAAGATAGGAAGGTGTGAATGTAGGATTAGGGTGAGTAGATTGGTATGGAAGATTAGGGTAGTGGTTATATGCAGATGAAGGATTGACATAGGAGGATGTGGATGGGGGATTAGGATAGGGGTATTGTGATGGAAGACTAGGATAAGAGGATGTAGGTGTTGGATAAGAGGATGATGTAGATGAAGGATATGATGGATGTGATGGATATCCCTTTTCAAAGGTAGCATAAGGAGCATGATTAGGCATGGATGAAGAAATAACAAGATAACTCAAAGGGGTGATTGGATTTTGGAAAGCGGGTGAAGAAAGCTTACTAGCAATGATAGTGTCCAAGGAATCTATGCCATATTCCTCTTGATCGACGAGGCTTTCATTATCATTGTCAACGTAATTAGGGTTTCCCTTGACTACTATTGATATGATGATGAAAGGATCAAAGATTTGGGATGGGAATGGACTAAAGCTTAAATCAGGATTTAGGTTAAGCTCATATTATGATTAGATTAAAGCTCAGATTAGGATGATTGGATGATGTGATGGAATTGATTCTGATGATCGGATTTAATTATCAAAGGATGATTACGACACCAAATCTACTTCGAGATGGAAGTAGATTGATTGGAAAAGGATGCGATTGGATTGGATAAGATTGATCGATGATTGATAAGATTGACTCAGGGGTCAGATAGGATGATGAAAGGGACTGTAAACTCCATTTAGAGATTACCCTAGGTGACGTAGGATACTAATTGATCAGATTAAAGGACAAATGGATGATTGCGGGACCAAATCCACTTTAAGATTGAAAAGTGGATTGATTGGGCTGATGATGATGATTAACTTAGGATGGATGACAATCCTAAGCGAATGTTGATGATGACGATCAAATTAGACACTTAGGTCAATTTGGGTAACAACTTGAAATGAAGTTCAAAGGATTTGGATGGGGAAAATGATGATTTGATTAGAGAAATGGATGATAGAAATGGACAAACGACTGCTTAGAATGAGAGAAGGAAGATTCAAAATAGATAAATGAGTACTCAAAATGAGTGAACAAGTGCTCAAAATGGACGAAGGACTCTCAGAATGAGGAGATAGAGGTTCAGAATGGATGGATGTTTACTCAAAATGAGTAAACAATGACTCAAAATGGGTGAACAACTCTCGAAATGATGAGAGGAAGGTTCATAATGGATAGATGTTTACTTGGAATGGGTAAATAAATGATCAAAATGACTGAATGGGAGTTTGGAATGATGAAACAAGATGTGAAATAGATGACCATTCACTCAAAATGAGTAAATGAATGATCAAAATGGAAAAAAGAGAGTTCAAAATGATAGAAAATGGTTTGAAATGGGTGAACATTTACTTGGAATAGGGAAACGAGTGATCAAAATGGGGAGACAAGTGATCAATATGGTGAAACGAGTGGGAAAAATAACGAAATAGGCATCCCGAATGATGAAATGGGTGATAAAGCTGACATGTCCTCTAGAAGGGTCAGGTCTGCCTATGGAGGGTAGGTCCACCTATCAGGAGGAAGGTCCACCTATTGGGAGGGCAGGTCTACCTATGGAGCAAAATTTGGTTAAAAACGGCTAAAAAAGGCTCCAAAGGAATAGTTTACAAGTTAGATCCACCCCCAGATGGGTTAGGTCCACCCTTGGATGGGTTAGGTCTACCCCTAGAGGTTAGGTTCGCCTGTCCAAAGGGCAGGTCTGCCTATTGGGAGGTTTAAACTTGAATTTTGAAAAGATGACTAAGGAAAAGGACTCAAAACACAACAAACATCAATGAAAAGGATATGGCTAAGTCAATTAATTAGATATTCACTAGTTTCACACAAAGAAAAAAATTTAGACAACACAATCCTAAGTCTAGTAGTAAGGGTATGGTCCTCGATATACACCTGATATGTGAAGCCCAAACCGTGAACACCAACCCATTACAAGCGTGAGTCGAGAACCTTAGTGAGATACTAAAGGCTTAGACCAAATCTTCACATCACCCAACGCTTCGCTAATTACAATGTGGTTGGATTGAGGTACAACTTTCACTCTCCCTCCTTTATATACCCTGCCAATATGTGTGGTTGGAATCATCCCTTGGGGTGATGAAATCGCCAAGCAGGCCCCACTAAGAAAAGAAAAAAGGGAGACAAAAAACTTGGTAAGCTACGATTTCTCGTCATCCAGGATCGCCAAATGGTACAAGGGGATTAGATACATCAAATAGCTCACCCACAAGCATGTCACACAAGATTGATTGGACACCCCTAATTAAACTGTGTGCCTAGGTAAGGGGTTGAAAACCCTTAAAACAGTCAAAAGGAGTGCCAAAAAGTGAAATTTTACCTTCTAAAAAAAGTTGTTTAAGGAAAATCTGCTTATCTAGAGGTTAGGTCTACCTGTCTAGAGGGAAAGTCCACTTGTCTGCAAGTTAGGTCCACCTGTTTGTGGGTCAAGTCCACCTGTCCACGAGTAAGGTCCACCTCTTAGTGGATCAGGTCCACCCCTGTGTGGAAAATTTGTCAAAAACACTTTCTAGAGTCTATGGAGGGTAGGTCCACCCCTGGGCAAGGTCTGGTCCACTGTGGAGGTCAGGTCTACATAGTTGTCAGGTCAGGTCTGCCCCTCTAGGTCGGTTCTACCCCAAGAAGGTCAAGTTCGCCCCTCTGTAACCTACACCTGCAAAAATTCAAAAAAACAACAAACGTGAAAGCAAGAGACCCGTTTGTGGGCCCACTAGGCATGCCAAAAATGTGATAGGGCAAAAATATTTGATAGAATATGAACAACAAACAAAAGAGTGCAAATAACAACTAAAGACACCCTACACCTCAAGATTAGCCTAAAGATTAACTAAGCAAAGAAAAATAGAAGATTTCACCTTGTTGAGTTGCCCTTTGGTTGGCCCTTCGATCTTCGATGTTGTATGCTCCTTGGACGGTAAGAGATCTAAGCTATAAGATGGGATGAGGATGGAGAGATGAGTGAAAATGGATGCAAGTATGAAAAATTGGCTAAATATGGCTTAAGAAATTTTTTTGCAAGAGTTTGGCTAGCATGAATGATCTCTCCTCAAAATGAGAGAAAAGAGGGGTTATTAATAGAGAATTTTGAAATTCTCTAGGGAAATGTATGGTTTGGGATTAAACCAACTAGGCCAAGATGTAGGGCTATAGTGAGTTGATAACACACAATTCCTCACATATTGACATGTGGCATGTGAAGTGGCTTGAAAAGGATGATGTGTACATGAGGTGGAAATAGGGTACATGACATGAAGGTACTATATAGTACCTTGGGATTGGACAAGATATCCTCATAAAGGAGGTCCTTGTCCCTATTTGGGTGAGAGGACATGTGAGAAATTAAAAATTCCTCAAATATCCACATGGGAATGAGGGAAGGAATTAAAAATTCCTTTAAATGCATTGGGGGATTAAATGTGAATTAAAAATTCACATAGGGAAAGGGGGTGCCTTCTTCAAAAAGAAAAATCATTTAATAGGGTTGACTTAGGACACTTGACATGGAGATTAAGTTGACCCAACTAAGTGATTAATGTTGTGCAAGTACTTGATTGGACAAATTAATGATAGATTAAAGGCAAGTGGTAAATGATGGAGGATGTTCACATGTGACTTGATGTGACAAGTCAAAGATCACATGGGGAAGAGAAAAAGGAATTGAATATTCCTTGGAAGGATAAAAGGAATTAAAAATTCCTTGAAAGGTTGATTAGGCTAGTTAATGAAGGATTAGAGGAGGGTTAGGTGGCTAAGAGAGATTAGAGGCCAACTTGCAAAAGTTGGAGAATGTGACACATCCTAATCAAGGATTAGGCATGTGCACATCCCTAATGATGAGATTATGAGAATAATTAGGATTAGATAAAAATGATGGAGGATGTGACATATGGAGAATTAAATAATGTCGTATTTATTTAATTCATTTGATGAAAGGGGGAAGGTATTTAATTATTTAACTAGATACCTTAGGGATTTGAAGAAATTGAAAGGATATTAATTAAATAATAGTGATATTACTTAATTAATGCAAATAAGGGGATGCTTAGATGAAAAGGGATAAATTTGGATAAATTAAGTGTCCAAATTTAGGTGTCTACAAGTTGCATCTAAGATTTATTTCCTAGAACTAGTAATAAAGGGAAAGAATCATTACTTAACATTAGTGGCCATGTAAAATAAATTTAGTCATTATTGAAGGATATTCAATGGAAACTGTATTTAGCATCATGAAAATATAATTGATCAATCAGAAGAAAAACATCATACTATATGAGGCATGGGAAATCCTTGATTCACTAAATTTATTCTCTAACTATGTTGCTACCATGAAGGAAACAAGACATCATGTTTCTTTCTAAATCAAGGGATTTATAGCATGAATTATTTAATAATTGGAAATTATATGAAAATTTGTCTAGATCATACAAACATGTGGCGTGTAACTCAAATGATTTTTACCCCTTCATTCCATTAATAACCTGAACTGGGATGAATGAATCACAAATGATTAGATGATGATTAAAGGTTATTTAATTGGATTCCTAGTATTTATTCATGCCAAAATATCTAGCTTCTCTTCCTACACTTGTTATTTTCCATCTACCTACTCTACCTTTTTATTTAGATAAAAATTGAACTCCACATTTGATTAGTTGAAGAGATTTTCTAAATGGATTTATTGGGAGAAATAATAGATTACTAGGATAAAATGGTCTTATTCTTATAAGGTGGAGATATTACCAATGACATTAAAGATGTTTTAGGATGGGATTTTGTTGAGGTTGTAGAGCATTTACATGTTAGTGTTTGTCTTTTGAACATTTATAAAATTATTTAAGACAAGAAATTGACAAAGGCATTGAGGAAGAATCACATTTGAGAGAAACACAAGGAGGATTAAAGATTAATTTTAATAATCCATCCCATGTTTGTAGATGATTTTTTTCTGATTATAGGTTTGAATTTTAATATTTGGCATCTTTGGAAACTATTGAAGAGGTGGAGGAGTGACTACATCAATAGTCTAGGAGGTGGCCAATATTCAAGGGATCCTATCCAACAAAGATTATATTTATGAACCCTAAAAATCAATGCAATGGAACTATGTGATGTTTCTGTAAATTATGAGTGTTGGATTCACTTAGATACTAAGGATTTACTATTGAAATAGGTGTTCTTGATTGTTCCATTTGTTACTTGTGTAATTCCAAATTTTTTTGATTAAAGTTAGCTAATTGTGTTCTCTAAGTTAATCCATTTATTTGCTACTAGTGTATGGAATAACTATCCTAGTTTAAATGAATCAAGTGGTAATCAAACAAGTTATTTGATTGTAGAGTTTTTTGTTATTTAATGTATAGGTATGCAACATAGAGAAATTTTAGAATTTTGTTCCTTGTCAAAAAGATAATATTTTCCCAAACAAAATCATAAGCATGGATATAAATGTAAGATTCCTCAAGCTTGATACTAAGGTGCAAGATTATCTCAATCAATGAGATGGCATAGTGCTTAATAAAGTGTCTCTTTGATAAGTTATTTTCATTGCAAAGTAAGGGAACAACCCAATATAAGAGGAAAATTTCCATGGTCATTCTAGTTTACCAAACACACCTTGATGGTTCTAAATCAATAGTTGAGATATTTTCATTTGTAGGAGATGTAGAGAGGGTAGAAAAATGATTTGAGCACATAGAGGTATAATTTCAATTGATTTTTCTTAATGTTTCAAAGAATAAAATTTTCCCATCCTAAGTTGGAACTAGCAATTTATGCATTGAATTTCCTTAAAAATCTATAATTTTATATGGTTGTAGGAAAGCATGATCATGTTAAATAATTGTGTAGATTAAGAAATTATTATGAAATAATTTAACAAAAAAAATGATAAAGAGGGAAAGTGTTTGAAGGATGACATAATTATAAAAGGAATTTCAATAGTAGATTGAAATAAATTCTCATCAAAAGAAGGTGAAAGTGTATTAGTTATAGTGGGAATAGGAAATGCTATAGGTATGGAAGAGGCCTCCAGAATGGTAGTGGGCTCCATAGTAACAACAAGTGGAAAAGGGGATGTAGTGGGAGGAATAGGGATAGAATGATATTTCATAAGTCTATATGTAGTAAAAAGACAATGGTCAACATCATGGTTATCATAGATGAAGAAAATATAATTTCTTTGTTTGGTCTCATCTACTATGGGTATCTTCAAATTTTTTGATCATTCCTCCTACTAACAGTTTGTCTAATTTTATCTTAACTCTTGTTTTGACATTGAGGTTTTAAGTTAATATTTTATTTTCCTTTATGGTATAGATCCTTCTTTTAGTTCTATTTGCATGGTTCCTACCTCTTCTTTTATACCTTTTAGTTTAGTAAATATTCTAGGAAAGGTCCTCATATTTTTTTAAATTTTCCACTTGCATCACTTATCTTTCATCCTATTAATCTCCAATTTTTCCATCTTAGGGTTCCTTATAAAATTATACTTTGTTCTCTAGTCCTCAATGGTTCATGTTGAAATATTTATTTTCTAGTGCATTATTAGTGGCTATTTCATTTTCCCCTTCCTCAACTTATATTTTTTAAAGTTTGAGGATTTTCTTCTCCTTTGGATTCCATAATTTATTCTTAGAGGCACCACTTAACTTCTATTGTGGTGTTTCAACCTTATCCATCCACTTTATCAAGTTACAAATGCTTCTCCTTTGGCAATATAGTCTAATGTTCTTTGTGAAGGACTATTTCTACTAGAGATACGATAATGTGCTTTGTTCTAGTACATTGTGGATTAGCTTGTGAATATCATGTAATATAAATTTTCTACAAAATTATTTTGTCCCATCATCCAATTGTTGGTTCCTCCTCTCTTTTCTTAGTTAATATACCTTTTTTTTTGCAATAGGTGATAATGTCCTATAGAAAACTTGGGTATATAGCCTTTCATCATATTCTCTTCTATTTGTCCATTCCCTAATGAAAATTTTAAGGTTTATTTCAAGTTTCATCTTGCCACAATATTTTAGATTGGGTTTATAGTCTCCTTTTGATAAGTACTTGGTTCTTATAAGGACCAATCATGTCTTCCCAATTGGGATATTAGGTTTGTGGGTGTACCACCATCTTGTCATGCTACATAGTATCTTGAAGAGATTATAATCTCAAATTTTATTTCTCAAATAAGTTTTCCATGTATTTTATACATGTTAAAAAAATTCCTACCCTAGAATACCAAGGAAGCTTAATATGAGAAATTTGTACACTTCGGATATACTGATATCAACTATGATTTATCCTCTTGAGTTAGCCTCATGCATTGTGTCTTAGACTATTATTCTTAAATAATGTAGTGCTTTCAATTCTTCTTCTCCAATTTTTTCTTATGTTATCTTCTTTATGTATGACTTACTCATATCAATGTATAGGGGTATATGTAATAAGTTTTTTGTCAAAGAATGAGATTTATTGTTTATAGGGGTTAATTGTCCCATTATAGTTTAAAAACCATTCTAAATTTAGTAAAATGTTGAAGGAATTAAAGAGTTCCTTCATCTCTATTACTTCAAAGTCTACTTTTTTCTTGATTCCCATTAAATTAACTTCTATCTTTCTCCAAGTTCTATCCATACAAATGGTAGTACCATCCACAAGATCAATGTTAAAGGGGTATCATAGACTATTTGCTTCCTAAATTATTCTCAAACTCTTTTAGGTTTAAATGATTTTGAGGTCAAATATTATGCTCTTAAAATGTTTGTTGTTTAGTTTAAGTTTTACTATAATTTGTTTCTACTTCCACCTTCATGAGCTTGAATAATGTGTACTTGCTCAAATTTCTCTATCAGGTCCTTACAAACAATTGGAGCTATATCCACTTGAGATAAAGAAGGAAAGTTCTACAAAGTAAATCCTACTAGTTATTGTGATCATTGTGAGAAAGATGCTTAATTACTTGCACTAATAGGAAATCTAGTTTGTTGGATCAAGAAGTTTTGTTCAATAATAATGTTAAGATGTTAATATTGATGTACCCATTCTAATTCTTGTTCTCAAACTATCTTTATTTCCAAAGGTTTGGTTGAAACTTTTGGCCTAAATTATTATTAACACCCCAAGTTAAATTGGTTTGGTTGAATCAAATTATAATCTAATATTCTAGTTAGTAAGAAACACAAAATGAAACTTAGTGATAACACTAATGATTATGGCCTTCTTATATGATCTTGGTTAATAACCCTTTCAAACAATCAAATACCCTATTATCATCTATGAAATATTTACGTTATTCCTTAAACACAACATAATTCAATTTTAAACATGAGAATGGAGAGGAAAATAACCCTTAATTGTCTCTCTGAAAGAAATACAACATAAAGGAGATGATTCTAATAGTAAACATATGTTCATATATTCATTTAATAGAGATAAGAATCAAAAATAAAATTGACATATGTACAACTTGAAAATTGTTTGTATTACTTAAAACAAGTGTTGTCTGAAATACAAATAGATTTTACTCAATTTTTAATTCTAATTGTTGAAGTGTTTACATACTTTGCTTTAATTTTTTTGAATAGCGTATAAATTTCCATCATATTATAACTTAGGATAGAGGAATTTTGTGCATTTTCGCTAGTAGACATGTATGTGAAATGTGGAAGAATTGACAAGGCAAGTGAATTGTTTGAAGGATATGCACAAAATGGATTTGTTGAAAAGGGTTTAGAAACTTTCAAGGAAATGTAATTGGCGGGTGTAAAGCCAAATTTCACAACCTTTTCCAACATCCTCCTTGCCTATGCCAAAATGGGAGCTTTGGAATAGGGTATGGACATCCATTAAAGCAAAAAGGATAGAACAATGGTTGCAGGTTATGTAGAAAATGGGTTTGTTGAAAAGTTTTTAGAAACTTTCAAGAAAATGCAATTGACAGCTGTAAAGATAAATTCCACAACCTTTTCCCTACCTGTGCCAAAATGGGAGATTTGGAATAGGGTATGGATGTGTGCGAAATGTGAAAGAATTGACAAGGCGAATGAACCGTTTGACTGAGAATCAAGCAAGAAATTTGGTCTCATGGAATGCCATGATTAAAGGATATGCACAAAATGGATTTGTTCAATTTAGGGTTTAAAAAATTTCAAACAAATGTAATCCACTCCAACCATGTATGCAAAATGTCATGGAAGGATAAAACTAACTTGAAAGTCGCACCAAGTTGGAGGGTGGTGCACTATGGAGGACGCCACACTGAAGGGTGATGCACTATTGCTCAGGGTGGTGATTACACTAGGAGGTTTTCCTAGGAGTTTTCCACTGCACATGCACATGAAAATGACTATCTAAACCAATAGTATCAATCATTTTATTTAGAAAGATCTAATTTGGGGGTTCAAGCTAACCACCTTTTGTTCGAACCCCTTTTTTAATATTAAAAAATGTACATTCATAGGTTCAAGTGAGCTATGGGGTTCGCTTGAACCATATTATTCAATCAAATGCATTTAAGGGTTCACTCAAACTAATTTTTTTCAAGCATCCAAAATACATTTTTGCTTCCTCCATAAAATTATAAACCACTTATGTGGCCCTACCTTAAGGAAAAATCCTATATAGCCCCAACACTTTCTCTAGATATTACACATGCCATTTTTGAAGATATTCATTTGTTAGAGGCTTCATCACTTGCATAGTTGTAAGAATTTCCTTTCTTTCTCTTATTCTCTTTATCATTTCTATTTCACTTCATTTTGGCTTGATCACATTCTGTCATTTTCCTACATTCTTTAAGTTCTTAGCAATCAAATTACCAATCATCATTTAGCCATTTTCTATGATATTCTCACTTTTTGGTCCGTACAAGACACTAGCGTGGCTCTGGGATGCCAACGCACCGCGCTATCATCCTTTGCTAAGAGCTTGTCAATTTGTCTAGAAAATATTTGAGACTTGCTCTTTCTAATTCTAGAACTCTCACGCTATTCCTAAGGTAGTTTATGGTAGTTCACCCCGTGAGGCTCTCTAAATGAAGATAACTCGTGAGTAGAAAATACCCCTTCTCTACATTTTGGTGATCCCGACGTGAAGAGGATATTAAAAAAAAAAAGGAATTTTTTTACCCCAACTTGGTGGGTCATAAGTTTTGACTTGGTGCTCGGAATTCAAAACTGTTTGCATTGTTGGAAAGGTCTCCAAGAGAACTAGTCCAGTCCCTAAAATACTATGCCTTTGACTATCAAATTTTACAGACCGATGCAAGTTCTGACCTCAAACTCCATTTCAAAGACCTCCGAAAATACAAATTACTAGAACCTAGAAAATATTGAAAAAGTTAGAAAATTTAAATTCTCAATTTTTCTTAGTTCTATCACCAAAATCAATTTAATATCCTCTTTTATGAATTTAGTATCTGATTTTATTCAAAATATTAATGATGTTTCATTTCATGCATGCGATGGTGAATTGGCTTTACCCATATCACTTGGTATCTTTGATCCTTCTAATGAAAGTCCTCTTACTCCACAGGATATTTTTTTGCAAGAAGATGAAATCATTAATACCTTTCTTAATGTTACTCTACCTTCTATTCATTCCAATGCACTCTCTTTTGGAGATGATGCATTCATGGATGATGAATCTCACTTTCATTCCAATGCACTCTTTTCTAGAGATGATGCATTCATCAATGATGAATATCCTCTCCATTCCA
Source organism: Sequoia sempervirens (assembly GCA_007258455.2). NCBI lineage: Eukaryota > Viridiplantae > Streptophyta > Pinopsida > Cupressales > Cupressaceae > Sequoia > Sequoia sempervirens. The sequence continues at coordinate 467,242,652 of VDFB02193867.1, forward strand.
ATGCACTCTTTTCTAGAGATAATACATTAGTGAATGATGAACCTCTTCTCTATTCCAATGTACTCTTTTCTAGAGATGGTGCATTAGTGAATGATGAATCTCCTTCAACATTTTATCCTATTTGGATTGATGTTGAGATTATGTTTTCAAATAATTCTACTAGTTGTGATGAGTCTGTAAATATAATCTATGTCTCTGCTGCCCATCAAAGTTCTAAGAGACTGATCATTTACGTGATTCCAGCTAGTCCTTCTCCTAAAGGATTTGTTCTATTGATGATAAGGCTCCCTCTTATAGAGTGGTACCCATGCTTATGAGAATAGAATGAATAAGCAAACAATCCTTCCTCAGGCACCTAAACCCATGACTAAAGCAAGTAGTGATTACAATCTTGTTGAGCAACTCCAAGTTACTCTAGCTAATATCTCACTATGGGACTTGCTTTAGTCTACTCCAATTTATCAAGGTATGTTTCAAGAATCCTTGCAAAAGATCCTCATGCCTTCTTCTATTAGGCTGACAGATATTGATGCATTAATAGCTCATATTCGTGCATATTTGCCGAATATTACGTTCTATTTGCAGGAACTCCTACTTTTGAAAGTACATAAGCAAGAAAATCCTCTAATGATTATAGTTAACATTAATAACATTGGAATTAGATGTACTCTCATTGATTCTGATTCGATGCTTAATGTATGTAGCATAGATCTATTACCTAAGATTAATATTGATCCATCTCTTTATACTTCTTTTGTTGTCATTCATGGGCTTGATAATGTTGGTTGACAAGCCTTAGGCATGATAGTCTTGCCTTTGAGGTTGGGACCCATTACCATACCTACCCTCATATATGTTACGTTAGAAAAGATACCATATAACCTTCTTGGCAGACCATGGATTCATGCTATGGGTGTAGTCCTGTGTACCTTGCATAAATCTATTAAGTTCATTTGTAATAATAAAGTAGTCACAGTTAAGGTTGATCCTGATGCTATGCACTTATGTGAGATGGCAGTTTCCAATCAGGTTTTGGTTGTGCCTAATCTTATTCCTTTAGTATCTTCCAATGTGTCGATGTTTACTCCACGTTTGGTACCTACCACAAAGGATACTCTGGAGATAGATGTCCCTAAAAAATATCCTTCTAAAGCAAGAAATCTTAAGTCTTCTCCTTCTACCTCTTCTCAAAAGAATGCATGCCTTGGTGATGATTGGGGTTCTTTAGAATTTATAGATTCCTTCATTTAGGAATATAAAATTTCCCCGATCCACTTAGACCTTCAATAACATCATTCGCACTGGCTATCAAAGAAGGTCATTCTTCTGTATTGTGGGATAATGTGAACATAAATTGTAATGTTCTTAGTGTTGATCCTCCTTTTGAGGAAGATGATCACACTTCTATTAAAGAGGATAATGTTGGTTGTGAGCACCTCTCAAATTTGCAAACATTCTAAACTCCATAAAGAAGGTGAGTGCATACAAATTTTCTAAATACTCCTATGAAATAATGCAAAATGTTTCCTAAACATGATAGCAAATCAAACTAAATTGAAAGCATGAAAGATACATTTAATACACACTTTATCTCATATTGGGCTGGTGCCATTGTGGAAAAAATCCCTTTCCCAACCCTTGATTAAGCTCCATGATATGAAAATGATATGTTGATGATCAAGATGATGGATGGGAAAAATCAATCCACCAATGAAGAGTGACTTTGCATAAGCTTTGTAGATGATTTTGTGGAGATTGTGGAGGATTTGATCAAGAATGAAGCCCTCTATTTAAAGATTCTCAAGTTGAAAGAATGCTTATGAGAAAGCAATGTGGGATAAAAAACAAGCCAATGAAAAGAGGCCACTTGTCAAGTTGTCATAGGTTGAGGGATGTGCGAGATTTGGGAAATGTGCCCAAGAGAGGCAGATTTCAAATTTGAAAATGAGAGTTAATGCTTAGTTTGACTTGTGAAAGGGACATGTAAGAGATTATTAATTGCTTTGTTGGATGTACATGTCCACTTGATTTTGAATTCAAACTTGATGGAATATTCCTCATAGATGCCATGTTGAGTGAAAATGATGATTAATAAATCAATAAATTGATTTATTTGTGCAAGTGGGATTATCTAGAGGATGTGATGGGTGGTTAGGTTAGGCAAATTAGGATTAGGTTAGCTTAATGATGATTAAGATGATTTTGAATTTTATGACTTAAATATTTGATTTATTTAATTTAGAAAAGGATGGAATATGCATTTGATTTAATTAAATGAATGTTTGATTTATTTGATTAAAAGGTTGATGATAAATTTTATTTAGTTTTAAATTAATGACCTTAGGAGATGGGAATTAATGAGATTACCTACTGAATGGATGAAGGTGAACTTGATTAAATGATGAATGGACCTAATGTGAAACCTAGTTTACTTGATGAATGAACCTAATTTTATGCATAATGTTAATTTTTCATGTCTGCATTTTTCTCCTCTTTGAAGCAATGTACTTGTTGCGTTGGTTAAAAGATTAAATTGTTGTGATTAATAAAAACTCCTAATCTTTCGGATGCCCTAGCGGAAAGAAGTACACTGGTACATCGCCCCCTCGAGAGATTGAGTGAAAAAGATTCAGTTTGAGGGTCGATCTCGTGATAAAGAGGTTCAAAATGGATGGTTATGGATGATGATGAAAATGAGATGATTTTAAGATGCTTAGAATAAAAAATCTATATTATCCTAAACAACTTAAATGATGATATGATGTGATGATGAATGAGATGGATGATGCGATATGCTATGATTATGCAAATGTATGATTTATGCAGATGCTTAGACTAACAGATCTATATTATGATGATGATATGTTGTGAGTATGCAAATGTATGATTTTATGAGATACTTAGACTAACAGATCTATATTATGATGATGAAAATGCATGTGAAATGATTGGTGTTTCCTATTATATATGACATGAATGATATGCGGTATGTTATCAGTTTGTGGATGCAGGATGGATGCATGATGGATGCATTGGTGATGATGATGTTAGTGCATAAATGAGATGATGACAAGAGGATCCCACAAGTCCATGATCTGATGAGACTTTATTAGAGATGATGATGATGATGATTTGATTATCAAGGATTGGGATTTTAAAAGGGCTACTTACCTTATGTTTGATAACACGCGTAGGTACGATGCATCAAGGTATAAAAAAAGAGGATGGCATTGTACCTAGTGCAATGGACTTTCACTTGATAAGTAGATAGGAGTATTCCTATTCACACTTGACATACAAAAACCTTGCTAGGATGTACCTAACAAAGCAAGTATTTGCCAAGTTATTTTACAAGAAAATCCAACAAGCACATCAGACAAAAGATAATGATCGTTGCCCCATTCCTATCTCTCTAAATCCTTCATTCAGATATCATTGAGAGGTCCTTGGAATGAGCACAATAAGATAAATCAACAGAAAAGATCAAGTATGCAAACAAGCTAATGTTCTTCATACCTTCAGCCAAAGGGATGTGTTTTGGTAGGATAAGAATCCAACTGATATCCAAAATGATGCCCATTGTCAGAATGATATATCCTAGGACATGCATTGTATAGGATGATGATGGTTTGATAAGTTGATTGATAGGCTATTGATATAATGTTAATTTCCATGTTTATGAATGATCAAGAGTTTGATTTTGCATTTAAAAGTTTGTTGCTTTGATTTTGATTTTATGTTTGAAGCTAAATTTTGTTGATTGTTCTGATTGTTTCTGTTTTTGTTTTGCCAAAGGATGAAGATAATGATCAGTTTATTATAGATGATTGATTATTGCAGGTGTAAGCGAGATGAGACAGATGGATTTTATCAAATAATTGGATGTTTTTGACGTTTTGAAATGTTTTGAGGCTGTTTTTGAGTTTTTTTTCAAGATTTTACAAATGTTTTAATTTTTGATTATTTGAATGTTTTTGGAATTTGTATTTTGATGTTTTTCGAATGTTTTTGGATTTTGATGTTTTTCGAATGTTTTTGGATTTTGATGTTTTCAAATTTTTTGGATTTTGATGTTTTTCGAATGTTTTTGGATTTTGATGTTTTTCAAATATTTTTGGATTATGATGTTTTTTTGAATTTTTTTGGATTTTGATGTTTTTCGAATGTTTTTGGATTTTGATGTCTCAGGGGCTGATCAAAGATTAGTCTTGCCTACATTTAAGCTCAGAGATGATGTAGTTCAGATTCCAATGTTTTTTGATGTTTTTTGACTTTTTGAGTGTTTTTGGATTTTGATATGTTTTGGATGTTTCTGGATTTTTTTAATTTTCAAATGTTTTTGAATTTTTGCATGATTTTGATGATTTGGATATGGATATGTGTGATGATATCAGTGCTATGTTTGAGATTTTGTTGAAGACCAAGCTAAGGTTGATTGATCGAATCGATGAATTGATGATGATAACATTGTTGAGGATACACAACAATGTAAGGATTTGATTGATTAGGATTGATGATGATAACATTGTTGAGCATGCACAATAATGCAAGGATAGTGTTAAGCAACACAATGACTGGGAAGGATATCCCAATATTATGGATTGATTGGATTTGATTGATCAGGATAGATGAAGCTTAGTTTGAAACAAAAGATGTTTTGGATGATTTGATGTGATGTTTAACATGCAACTTAAATGCAACTGATAGTGATTATTTGGATCGATGTTATATTTGAAGATAAAAATTGATAAGGAATGTCTTCTCGTCAAAATGTTCCATGGGCTAGTGATTTGGATTTTTGCTCATGAGTGCTGGACCAATTTTATTTCACGCTTGCCAATGTTCGGATCACCACATAAGTCGAAGGATATAGATCAAGATTTATTTCCTGAAGTGAGATGTACATATTTTCCCCCAATGTCTAGTAGTATATGGAATGTGATGGATGGATCCTCGGATAGGTGTATGGACGATTGGATATGGTAAGTACACAAAGGATGCCAAGATTATCTTGTGATAAGATAAGGTGTTCAGATAACAAATGCTCATTTGGATAATGCTTCATGGCTCAAATAATGTTGCATAGCTTAGATAACATTAGATAGGATATGATCAGTGAAAATGACCCATGTCAAGATGTTTATCATAAGAAAGTGTGCCCCAAAATTTGTCAAGATCAAGATAACTTGGACGATTGATGCAGATGGATGAAAATAGATTGGATCAATGGTTTATGAATGAATGGATTTATTATGGATAGGATGGATGAAATGATGCATTTCATTATGGATGGGATGATATGTTTTCATCTAAACTAGTGTACATAGATGCTTGATTCCACACATGATGCCTTTTTGCCAGGTTTTCATCATGGTCTTGTCCAAAGCACTGCCCATGTAGTTTTCACTAGAGGACAATTTTTTTCTCTTTACTGTTTTCAATCCTTTTTCTAATTTTTTTGTATTTTTTCTAAAAGATTTTAAACTCATGCTGAATAACTAGGTGTTGCTGATGTAGATTCCTCTATCACAATGTGCCATCGATATCCTGCTCGAAGAAGCTGCTTTGCATAGATACGTGTACTTGAATACAACTTTTGAGATTCTTGACCTGCTTTGTTGATACCGAAGTTAACTTTGTCTTTGTGCGCACATAATGATAGAGTGCCTTTAGAATCCTTATGATGAAGGGTCATTGCCAATACATGGTCAATTTGAGAATTGGATATCATGCATGGAGGCGTGGATGGAGTGTGTTTAGAGATAAGAGATGGATTGGTTGACAGTTTGGAACCTTTGACTCTCCAAACTTGGGAAGATGAGCATAGATGGGTGGATACAAAAGTGTGCATTGAATTAGAACCAACTGCTTGATACACTTGATATGTCACTTGAAAAGCCTGCTTTTGCTTTTGTGGACTTCTTTGATGGATACTTTACCCTTTTTTTATTTTTCCCCATAGTTTCTTTGACTGATGGAGTTTGATAGGGATGATCTTCCTTTGTATTTTTTGTTATCCATTTGTATTTAATTTTTCTAATATGCTTTTCAGCTTCTTTTCCTTTGATAACATTCTTCGTACTTTGATTCAATTCTTTATTTTGACGTTGGTCCTGATTCATGGATGGGGTGATGGGTGGATGAAGATTCATGACATGGCTGGTTGTAGTATTGGCATCAATTTCATCATAAGGATTCTTCGTGCTTCCTATGTTGACATTTGCTTGAGAAAAAGTTGCCCCCAGTATTGTGGAAGTAGTACCTTTATGCCTTGATTCTGCCTATTCTAAGAGCTCTTGTTTAGAATGCATCAATTTCATCATAAGGATTGTTGGTCCTGATTCATGGATGGGGTGATGGGTGGATGAAGATTCATGACATGGCTGGTTGTAGTATTGGCATCAATTTCATCATAAGGATTCTTCGTGCTTCCTATGTTGACATTTGCTTGAGAAAAAGTTGCCCCCAGTATTGTGGAAGTAGTACCTTTATGCCTTGATTCTGCCTATTCTAAGAGCTCTTGTTTAGAATGCATTCTCTAATAAGCGACCACCATAGGTGATGTTTCAATTTGCTGCTCTGCTAACTCTAGAATATCATGTTCTGTCATACTCGTTTCCTTGACTGGATAATGTTGGATGTCTTTATTCATGATGTCCTCAGTTTGAATTTGGGACATATCTGATACTGCCATTGACAACTCTACTTGACTATAGGAATTGATGACCTGCTCTTTTCGTGTAATAATATCAGGAGTAAAGGATTCCTATTCTGAATGAAGATCATCTATGTGTCCACCCACAAAAATCATCTCATGGATAGATGGAGGAGTATGTGCTACATGGATATGATCATCTTGCATAGATAGGAGAGTGTCAATTAGATTGTTGTAGTACATCTTGAAGATACAAATTCTTGATCTTGAATAATTTTGGGGTTGCTTTCGACATGATTTGGATTAAGTTCTCAACATGGATCAGTTTCAAAGGATGGATTGCTTATAAAAGTTTCTTCGATGTTGTAATTAGACATGGTAATTGGTTCAATATCCTCAAATGTTGAGTTCAGGGTTCCTTCAGTATCTATAACCATGAGGTCAAAGGGGATCAACATGTTTTGAAAATGACCATTACTAGACCTTAGTGAAATATTTTGGTCATGCTTTGGGATAAATTCTTGAGATATGTCCTCTAAATCATAAGGAAATGTAGAGACATTTTCAACATGATCATAGGTGGATGGATAATGCATTATGTCCATAGGATCAAATAATCCTAACACTCCTTGAAATAGATTACTAAAAAGTGGCTCTTAATGTATGGTGATTTGATCATCGTATGGGGTGGAAACATCTTCAAGGTGCTCATCGATGGAGAGATCTTGATCATTGTTTTCAACAATTGTGGCCAAGATATTGTGAATGTCTTCAACCATAGGGTCAAGTGATGTTGACATTTCTTGAATTGGATCATTGTTGAGTATTGTTGATGGATTTTGATCATGATTGAAAAATGACTCTTGACCTATGTTGATTTGATCTTTAGATGAGATAGACACTCCAGTGTGCTCTTTGATGGATAGATCTTGATCAATTCTTTCAACAATTGTGGTGGGGAGATTGTCAATGCTATCACCAGCGGTTAAATGTTTATCGGTATCCCCAATAGTTATCATTTTTCATGTTTGTGCTTGTGTTTGTTGGGTAGCTTGAGAGGCTTGTTGCATTTGTTGATCTTGTGTTGCTTGTTGCATGGCTAGATATTATTGGATGGCCTTTTGATGGGTTTGGGGAGATTTTAGTGAAATTTCATCTTGTCTTGTTGCATTTGGTTTTGGTGGTAGTGGTGGCAGATTCAGAATTGTGTTGGATGTAGTGACAAGTGGTTGAGATACACTTGGAGCAATCATGGTAGTGAGGGGTTGAGATATGATGGGTGTGATAGAGGTGGATGGAGTGATTGAAGTGATAGAGATGGTTGGATTGACCGAGGTGATAGGTCCTTGGGAGACCATATTTTGATTTGGGATCAATGTTGTTGTTTGATTAGATACCATCCATTGGCGTGATGTTGATGGTATATTTGAAGGATTTGACGTGATGGCTTGATTGGTGTTAGGTGGATTGATTTGGATGGAATGATTGGTGTTAGGTAAAGGGGGAAGCCCTAAACCAAGGAATGATATTGATATGGGTGATGGTGGTGGAGATGTCCCTTGGCACAATGACTTAACTATTTTGGTAAGTGTAGCAATTTGATCTTGCCAAATTTGTTCTTGATTTCGATCTTGACTCCCTTGATATAGTTTATTTGGTTTTTGTTCACGTAGATTTGGAGTGTGTACTTGTGTTTTATTTTGGACAATGTTTTGATTTGGGATGACACTCAGATTTGGCATGATAGGTTGAAATTGAAGATTGTTGATGTTGGGAATCACATTTCCTTGATTTAGGTAACTTTGATTTTGCATGGTGTTACCTTGGGTTGGAGTCGTTAACATATTGTTTGGATTTTGAACAATATTCATATGATTTGCAATCATATTTATCCTAAAGTTTTTCAGATTCATGTTTCAAAAACTTGTACTTGGTACCTTCTCATTTGGTTTGTACGGATTTGGTGGGATGACATTCATTTGAAGGCTCATGCATTGATTGTTCGGTTGGAAAACTTGTAGGTTTGGATTTAGATCTACCATTGGGAAATGTGTTCCAATCTTTGATTTGGGCATACTCATACTTGTTGTGCCATTGACATTTGTAGAAGGTAATGATCCCATGTATGGATTGTATAAGTGTGAGTGTTGATAATCAATCAGCATTGTAAGGCTTTGAAAGTTTGGTTGACTTGGATTACTCATGATGTATGGATCAAGTTTATATTCCACGTTCCTCTTGTGTTTTGACCTTTTTACAAAAGTGACCTCTAAGGTTCTTAGGACC
>VDFB02193867.1:467251692-467280618 GCA_007258455.2 Sequoia sempervirens
ACGTTTTTCTTAGTGGGCTTGCCTCATGCCCTTCATAGTAGAAGAGATGATTTTACATGCAACCAAGTATAAAATATAAAGGTATGTTAAGAATGAAGTCTTAACCTCTATATTTCAACCAAGATCGGACATGGCAAGTAACTTCTTGGAATCTAAGTTCCAATGCACCACTTTGATGAACTCGTTGGATGGATTGGTTGGCTGCTACAAACAAGGGTTCTAGTTTGGACTTTCTGTTCATGGAGATTGACCCATACTGAGAGAGTCCCCTTTTGGATCCATCTCATCAGAGCCAACCGTGTGATACTGGCGTTTACTCCAATACCCGCATTTATATCCCGGCTAGAAATACTCTTGGCTTTAGAGTGTTACCGGTTGAGTCATTCCCTTGGGTGAGTACTTTTTCCCCAAGGCAGGCCCTCTAGGATGAACAAAAGTGAGTAAAGAAAAAATCCATCACTTGATCAATCTTTGATGGCAACAAAGAAAGAGAATATATGTGATGATGCTCTACTCACACTCACACAATATTTTTAATTTTAAACCCAAATCAAAGTGTGTATGGTCAAATATTTATGCAACTTAATGTCACAAAAATCCTTTTGATTCTCAAGATCACCATGAGGTGTGAGAGAAGCGCATATGTCTTTTGATGATATTACATTGTGTAAATAATTACAAAACAATAAGGACACACATTCATTTTATCCTTCAAAGCAATGATTTGATTCATTTTTTAAGCACCAAAGGAAAGATGAAGATTTTATTGTTCAATTTGTTTAATCCAAGAAATAAAATCTAGTAATTTTTTAGTGTTCAATTTTAATCCAACTTTAAAAACAAACAATGATCTAGTTGGGTTAAAAAAAAAAATTAAAATAGTAAATGAAGGCTCCAAGCATTAAAAAATGCTTTTGAATTTCAATCTTGATGTTTAGTTCTTCAACTCCAATCTTGCTTTTGTTTTCGCTTGATTTTAGTTTTGATGTCAACCTTCACCTTTTTCTGTCTTTTTACTTTTCTTCATTTTCCACGTTAGCTTTAATAAAAACTAAGGTGTAAATCTTTTCCCACGTTATTCTTTTCCACTAACTCACACCTCATGCCAAGAACTAGATATTATTATGTCAGCCTTGAAATCTTGGATCATTATTGTTGTATAACTTAGCTTGAAGAGTGTTGACATAGGATAGTATTCATGTGGTATTCATCATCTCTGCCAGCTGAATTTAATTCAGTGTGCTTCTTTCACCATTTGACAAGATCTTTCAAAGAAATTCCATCTTATGGAATGCGTTGACCAAAAAAAAAGACATGAGACACTTTCAAGTGAAGGCTATTAGCAGCCCACAGCCGCACAGTGATGATAGTTGGAAAGTAACTTTAATGTCATAGAGAAAAGCTTCCAAATCAATGTAATTGGCAGCTCCAAATTTGAAAAAAAAACATAAGATTTAAATGCTTTTAGTAGGCGTATCTATATAGCAGCAAATAAAGATTCTCAAAAGCTTTCAAGCAAGTGTATTTATGTTAGTTAAATAAAATTTCAAGATAATGCATTTAGTACGTGTATAAGCTGAGCACCCACAATAATTCTTGTGAAAAGATTTGAATTGATTATGCAACAAGCAGCATTGGCGCCTAATATTAGAAAAATTTCAATGTATAAGATAGTTATTCCTTACACTTAGGTGATAATGATTTCATTTATTTTCTAATCCATCTCATACTATCTTTGACTCCTATAGGATATAGCCTGCATTTGAGTTTTGAATGAAATCCAAAGGAGTGATTTTATAGCTCAACCACAGGCAGACTAGTGTATTTAAGAAGGGACTAGTGTACTTAAGAAGTACTAACAAAGTGTGGAGAGAGTGACAAACTATCTAACTTAAAAATTTTAAGAAAATGTGCACTAGTGTGTAGCAGGGCATTTGTCAGATTCAAGATTAGACTTCAATTAAATGCTTCAACATCCTCTCGAATACGCCACCAACCACTTGACCTGCGAACAAATACTTTAATGCAATTAGCAAGTGTTAATCTGATTCCTGCTATTTTCAGATAGAGTATAATGAATACAAAATAGATATTTCATCATTCACACAATTATTAGCACGACTAAAAATTCTCAAGCTTTTCAAAGATGCATAGGTCTAGCATCATCTTGCTTCTTTTGCGCACAATGTTGCAATCATTGCGGGCCATGAGACCACACCTTTTATCCTTTTGTTAATTAGTTCATGTGCCCTTCGCCAGCATCCTGTATTGAAATGGAAGTGCTGGGAGAGGGAATGGACATCCATCAAAGCCTAAAGGATAGACATACTTTGTTAGATGTTGTAGTTGCAAGTGCCTTGACAGAAATGTATGCAAAATGTGGAGGCATAGACATGGTGTGAGAACTATTTGATAGAATGCCTCAAGAAATATGGTCTTAGGAAAGGTGTGTGGGTTGCTTGACAAAAAGCGTCAAAGAACCAAGGAGGTAGGAGTTCAAACTGTGTGTAAATGGAAACCAAAAAAAATAAACATGAACAAAATGAGTATCCACAGTGATTTCTACTCTTGGCCCCTCAACTGGTGAACTAGGCTTCATGCTTGTCCTATGTTAGAGCAATCCCCAGCCACTTACTCAATAGATTGATAAAGGCTATCAGCCTATAGATTTATAGGCTTCAAACTTTGGAACTTGTCCTTGGACTAGTACAGAAATAGATTTAGTCAGGCAAGCTTAAATCCCTAGTTAAAGAATCTGCTAAAAGAAGGCATCTTGGCTAGTCTACTATACTTTTTTGTTATAATGCAGCCATCGTCATTGCTAGGCACCATAGCAGGGTAGGGCATGAGCAGTGCTACAACTTGTTTAAATAGCAGTAGTCCAGTGGGTTTTCCATACCAACAGCCAATGCAAATAACTAGCCAAGCAAAGATCAAACCTAAAAGTGCTAGCTCCTCAACCTCTGTCTATAGGCGTACAGTTTAAATAACTTATATATCACCTGTTCTAAATATTGAACGTTTCCCACTATGTGTGGGGTGGCCGGGAGCTCTATGCTCTCCTCTAACTTTAGCGGTGATTCCTTTTTTTATTGTGATAAAAACCATAAATTTGGAGGTGAAACAGTGATTCCATGCCAGATCACACCAATCTAACAATGAAATGAAAAAAACACGAAAACAATAGAAATAGAAGTGTTAATGACAAAGTAACAACCATATTAATGATATGAAGAATTTTCCTTTCTTTTGCACAACCCATCTTTGAAATAGCAACTGCAAAAAGATCAAATAGGATCTAATGCTTTATGATAAGACAAGATCCACATAAGACTGTAAATTGGGCACTCTAAATAGTGCAAATAGAAAGACAAAATCAAACAACACATGTTTAGAGACTATAAACTTCTTTTCACTTCTCCAAGATGCTAGGCAGCTTTCTAAAGAAACAGATAGCTCCCTTTCAAACAAAAGTACAGAGAGCAGCAAGTTAGCATGAAAAAACCACAAAAAAAGAATCATAAAAACAACAATATATATCATGAAATCATATAGTTATTTGATAAAAAAATTGCAGGTGTTCTTTTGTGTAAGAAATAACACTGTCAAAATACAACTGCAATTAATACCAAAAAATCAAGCAAATGAAGTCAAGATAGAATCTGCCCTCCTTCTAGCACCATATGTGAGCACCTCTCAAATCTGCAAACATTCTAAACTCCATAAAGAAGGTGAGTGCATACAAATTTTCTAAATACTCCTATGAAATAATGCAAAATGTTTCCTAAACATGATAGCAAATCAAACTAAATTGAAAGCATGAAAGATACATAATGCACACTTTATCTCATATTGGATTGGTGCTATTGTGGAAAATAGCCCTTTCCCAACCCTTGATTAAGCTCCATGATATGAAAATGATATGTTGATGATCAAGATGATGGATGGGAAAAATCAGTTCTCCAATGAAGAGTGACTTTGCATAAGCTTTGTAGATGATTTTGTGGAGATTGTGGAGATTGTGGAGGATTTGATCAAGAATGAAGCCCTTTATTTAAAGATTATCAAGTTGAAAGAATTCTTATGAGAGAGCAATGTGGGATAAAAAACAAGCCAATGAAAAGAGGCCACTTGTCAAGTTTTCATAGGTTGAGGGATGTGCAAGATTTGGGAAATGTGCCCAAGAGAGGGAGATTTCAAATTTGAAAATGAGAGTTAATGCTTAGTTTGACTTGTGTAAGGGACATGTAAGAGCTTATTAATTGCTTTGTTGGATGTACATGTCCACTTGATTTTGAATTCAAACTTGATGGAATATTCCTCATAGATGATATGTTGAGTGAAAATGATGATTTTAATAAATCAATAAATTGATTTATTTGTGCAAGTGGGATTATCTAGAGGATGTGATGGGTGGTTAGGTTAGGCTAATTAGGATTAGGTTAGCTTAATGATGATTAGGAAGATTTTGACTTTTATGACTAAAATATTTGATTTATTTAATTTAGAAAAGGATGGAATATGCATTATGATTTAATTAAATGAATGTTTGATTTATTTGATTAAAAGGTTGATGATAAAGTTTATTTAATTTTAAATTAATGACCTTAGGAGATGGGAATTAATGAGATTACCTAATGAATGGATGAAGGTGAACTTGATTAATTGATGAATGGAGCTAATGTGAAACCTAGTTTACTTGGTGAATGAACCTGATTGAATGCATAATGTTAATTTTGCATGTCTACGTTGGTAATCTTTGAAGGAAAGATGATGGCAATCCTATAGAGAAGCATAATCCCCATTTATGGAATAATGCTCTCTATGAAGATCCTCCTTCTCAAGATTTGCAAATGCGTTATGGCTCTGGCTTTAATCTTGTCTCTAAATATGGTTATGAGCACAAAGGTTGTGGGCATAACAATCAAGGAATTCAGGTCCCTATAGAATTCACACCCTGTAGGTGTAATTTGGGGCTTGGTTGCTCAAAATGGATGATCTAAACAAAAGCCATGGTTGAGTGACATGAATTATTCTCAACCTCATTCCATTGAAAAGATTCTTCCTCCTTTTTCTTCTATCTTCATGCCTTCTTCCTATGAGCAGTCAAGTCTTTCTCCACAAAATAAAGGGTTGCTTCCTACTCCTCATCCTCTATCTGAGCAAGAGCGTATTTTTTTGTGGCTTCTAAAATCTAGCTTAATCACTCTTCCTTCTCTAACATGTAATAAATCTAATGAACATGATAAAGAAAAACATTCTTTTTGTGCATACCATCAAGTGCTTGGCCATTCCACTAGTGAATGCAAGGCCTTGAAGGATAAAATACAACTTTGTGATTTTGGTGCCATCAAACTCTCATTTGATTGATACACGCACATTTTCCTTATATGCCAAGTGATATCGAGGTTCACCTCTATCCTATATGTTATAAGAATCTTGCATAATTCTCCTCCCCTATATGTTGGGGGTAGTGATAACTTGTTATGGAGATGTGCATCCTTCTTAAGGACGCCCTCTCTTCTCTTTATCTTTCAAATGAATCATCCCTTGAGTGAAACCATTTTTATTTTAAAGGGTTCTTAAGGGACCCCCTTTGAAATATTTTCTCTCAAATGAATTCATTGGAGTCTAGCTTGGGGGCAGCCTGACTAGACCTCACTTTCCAGATAACACATCCCTTTTTTGGACCCCTCTTCTTTTGAAGGGTTCCTAAGGGACCTCCTTTGAAAGCCTTCTAATTTTTTGACAGTCTACGTGACTGTCTACTTAATTGCATGTGTGGTCGCTTTCAGACATGCTCTATCAATGGATAGACATGTCTCTTTGTAGGTGCACCTATAAAATCACTTTCCAACTCTGCAGAGTCTCCTTTCTTGGGTTTCCTCCATGTGAGAGACCTTGGAGGACACCTTACTTATAGGTTTGTGGGCCTAGAAGGTTATCAAAGAAGCTATTTTTGGATTAGATTGTGTAAGCTTTTTTGGATCAACGTTTCGGATCACACTCTGTGATCCATCATCAGGATAGAGAGCTCAAGGAGATGAAATATCACAGAGTGTGATATGAAACATTGATCCAAAAAATCTCACACAATCTAATCCAGAAATAGCTTCTTTGATATTCTTATGGATTGTGGAAACCTAATAACATTGGCTTATAAGGTACTTACTTATTGGGGCTTCCTTCATGTGAGAGATCTTGGGGGCTACCTCCTTGTAGGTCTACAGGCTTGTGAGATGCTTTCATCTTGCAAGATTTATCCATCATTGGTCCAAAGGCCTTCAGTGTACTATGTTCAACTTCGTAGTTTTGAGGAGCTACGAAGTCCTTTTGTTCAAATCTCCTTGGGTATGAGTACCTATGGAGCCATCTCTCTTGGAATTTTCATTCCTTTTCGATTCTCTTCTCTCTCCCTCTTAAATTTTTTTCTCTTCTCTCTCTTCTCTTTTGTATATAATAAATCAAAGATTTGCCTCTTCTTCATCCTAAGTATATTCCCTTCCTCTCTTTGTTTTAGAATTCTTCTAAGTGTGATTTCTTAATTTAGGGACAACGCATAGTACTGAGACAACCTTTTACATCAAGGTCTCTTTCACTTTGCTGACTCAAATCTTGTAGTTTTTATGTTCTAACATTGTTTTTTGGTGGAGGTTTTTCTTGTCTAATGCATTGGTTTTGCAGGTCTTCATCATGGGGGCACGCTTCTCTGGTTTGAAGAGTTGTTTGCTTCCTCTACAATTTTTTTTGGCATATGTTGTTATTTATGTTTAATATATTTCCTTCAGTGTGCATATTAGTGTAGATTCATATGCCTGCTAAAGTGGAGGCAAAATGTATAATCAAAAAATTGCACCCCTTGCAATTTCACAAGCATTCTTGTACCCACTTTAGTGTCCACTCCCTTAGTATCTTGTGTAGTATCATTTTATCCCCTGCACAAGCCACTTTCCCTTCTAAAGATGATCTAACACCCCTTTTCAATAGCTACCCTCACATGTTAGCTTTGCATAAAAACTTGTGATTTTCCTATTCGTACTATTTTGTAGCATGATGTGTCTAGACACTAGCATTCTGCGTGGACGTCTGCATGCTGCGATGCATCCTCTGGCATTTCAACATTCAAATGACCACTTCCATGCATATTTTCCACTTGTCACCTCCTTGGTCGGTGGTAACAGCTTGAGATTCCTTGTAACCGCTCTGGGAAGCTTCTTTTTTCTTCTCTTCTCTCTTTAAATGTTATCTTTTCACCTCATTTTCTCTCTCTGAATCTTTCTAGCTCCTCTCCAGCTTTGGCTCCTACCTTTTCCTCCTTTCTCTTGTTATCTTGCTTGCATATCTCCATACAACTTGTTACAATAGCTTCAAACACTCTCAATCTCTCTTAGCAACACCCTTTGCAACATTCTTGGCTCTTGTAGCTATCTTGCTTTCCCCCCTTTGCAACTCCTTTGGCTCTTGCAACTTCATCTCCCTTATCTCATGCTTTTGAGCATCTTGTGGTTCCATATCCCCTATCTAATGTATCTCTACTTCATGATACAAGTTATCCTTCTCGAGTGGGGATTGCTTTTATCACATACATTTTGTGATACAGATTCTCCTCCTCAAGCGAGGTTTGCTTTTATCACATCGTATTTACTTAATTCTTACTCTCTCTATCTTTTGGCTGTCCATGGATGTGGGAACACCAAAAAGAGGTTTTGACTAAGAAAAACCCCTATACTGCCCCAACACTTTCTCCAGATATTACGCATGTATATTTTGAAGACATTCATTTGTTGGAGGCTTCATCACTTGCATGGTTGTAAGGATTTCCTTTCTTTCTCTTATTCTCTTTATCATTTCTATTTCACTTTGTTTTGGATTTATCACATTCTATCATTTTCCTACATTCTGTAAGTTCTTAGCAATCAGATTACCAATTGTCATTTAGCCATTTTTTGTGATATTCTTGTATACACCTAAAAACAATCATGACATTTAATTAATTAAATACCAATTATTTAATTAATACTTGACTACGTATAAATAAATTCTCAATTTATTTGTATTGTTCACCCTTCTTTAATTCTCCAAATCTAAAATCATATTATTCTAAATTAATTAAATAAACAAATTTCCATAATCTTGTTTTATTTAATTAATCTTCAATAATCTCGATTAGGAATTTGAGCACATGGCAGCAACTTTTTGTGTCACCTCACCAAGGTCACATGAATTTAAATAACTCTAATTTTTAATTAAAATTATCTTCAACCAATCTTTAAAAGCACATGGCTTATTCCTCACACACTTCCACCAATTTTTGAGCACATGGTCTTCTCTTCCCAGACTTGAGTCTTCCATCAAAATGGCATGTTTCCCATTGTTCAAGAGATTCTTCCATCCATCTGGCATGTTATATTTGGTCAAGGGGAAAAAATCTTGATTCTCTCCATCTCCACCATCCATTCTTCTTGTTCGAATCTGGACCGTCAATTATTGCCACCTCACTATATGCTTGGAAAAGGCTATAAATACAACCCTTGGGCATTGTATTTTGCATCCACATTTTGAATAGAGTTATTATGCAAGTTTATCATTGGATATTTGGAGCATTTTGGAGTCTTATAGTTACATCTAACTTCATGCTTTTCTTTGCATTTACATCTTAGATTTAAATCTTGCTTCATAGTTGCATTTTATGTCTTCCATTGCATCGTAGTTGCATTTTAGATTAGCATTTTCATAAGCAACATTTGAGAATATGGAATATCATATTATTCTTTCATAGTTTTAATTTAAGCATATGCAGAATCAGATATAGCATCATATAGATCACTACCATAGCATCAACCACCGTTTGTTCATTCATCATAAACACCATCATCTATTTATCATGGCATCCATTATCCTTTCCATTGTATAGTTGCATGTAGGAGCTTAGTTGGCTTGCATTTTGAATTTACTAATCTTGTTTCTTAAGTGTCATTCTAATAGCCTTTGTGCACATAGAAATTTGAGGGCCAAAGGTTTAAAATAATCATTAAGAATAGAGGACAATGAGACGTTCTTGGAAGATTTGTTAAATTGTAAATTAGAATAACTTTTTTTCTTTGAATCTTTAATATAAATCATTTCATTAAGGTTTGTGTTGATAATAACTTTACACATTTCACACACGCACAAAATGGAACCCAATGTGGGGCCTTGCCTTGTTTATTTTTAACATGCTAAAAATTTTATGTTCACAAGTTCAGACATGAGACTTCTGGTGCTTCTTGCACCCATTCTAGTTCCTCTTTCACCTGTTTTGGCTCCTTCTACACCTGATGTGGCACCTTTTGTCTCTATTTTGGCACCTTTTTCCCATTTTGTGGTGCCTTTTGTCTTTGTTCTGGTGCATTTTGTTTAATCTTAAAATGGTCGTATCTTGGTCATATGAAGGTTTTTTTCAGAGCTTTTTTTTTAAATGGGGTAGAATCTCATAAGCTATGCAATGGTGTAGGTGTGCCTTAATTTTTGTGGAGTTAAAATTTTCAATTTTATGCTGAAATTCAAATCACATTTTAACTTGGTCTATGTTTTAGACTTTTTATGCTTAATCATTCATCTAACCCTCATGTCTTCTTATTTCTTGATCTCCTATAACATTTTGAGCATTTATTGCAATTTTTAAGAGAAACATGGAGCATTGAAGTGAAAGAGAAAGAATTTGATATCCATTGTACTAAAAATGCTTGTAAAAAAAATATTATAAAACTACTGATGATTTATGCAAGGGATGGAAGTGATTTAATTGTTTCCTTTTGGTTAAGTTAGGAACATAGCTTAATTAAAAGGTTAATGAACACCATGTATTTCATGCTTGATGGATGGTAGGCATATGCACTCCCCTTAACTGGGTGACCAAAAAGCCAGACCCATTCGTGTTTATCTACGAGTGTGAGTGGAGCATATGGCGTGTGTTCTCTCTTTATTCATACAGAATAAAGATTGATTGAACTACGAGTATACTTGCTTTCTTTTGTTTATCTTAGAGGGCCTTTCTTGTGGGAAAAATTAATCACCCAAGGGAATGACCCAACCAGTAACACGCTAAATCCAAGCAACTTCTAGTCGGTATATAAATGTGGATATTCGAAAAAAGGCCAGTATCATGAGGATAGTTCCAACGAGAAGGAAAACAATGGTCTCTCGCCGCATGGATTATCCCCCATGAAAGAAATGCCCTTTCTAAAACCTTTGTTATAGTTTGGCCAAAAAAAATTATCTATTCTTTGGTGCAGCAATAGTTGTTGCAAAGGCATCCACATTCTCACAATTTTTAGTAGAGATGAGAAATATGCCATGGGAGATTCATGGGTATTGGTGCTTGGCTGCCCTGAGAAGTGAGTGCCATGGAGGGGAGTCAATGGGGTCAAGCATCTAGAAATCCACTAAGAATAAGTGCAGTTGGCATAAAAACCACATGGAATCCAAAAGAATATAGTCTTTCACAACATTAGGAGTGTACATTGCTTGATGTGTCTTTATCAAAGTGTTCGAAAAAAAAATCAAACAAAACATCACATGTTGAAAGTGAAAACCCTAATTCAGAATTACATTCATTGAAACAACCAAGTCTCCAACTGGAAAATCAGAAAAACCAAACAATCTTTCAAGAAACAATGTTATAAATCCTTTTGGTTCCTTCTACACCTGTTTTGGTGCCTTTTTCCCATTTTGTGGTGCCTTTTGTAAAACAAAAAATAGTGACCTAGGTCTATCTCTTATCTGACAATCAATCTCATCCCAAGAATCCTCAACAGTATTCAACTAGTCCTTAGGAAAAATAGAAGCTAAACATGTTTGTTACCAAATGATTTCATGAAAGATTCAAATTCGGAAACCAAAGTCCAAACCTTTTAGTCCAAAAGAACATCAAAGACAACTATCAGTTGACACTTTACAACTTTAGAGAGAGGTTGACCTTCAATTTCTACAAAAGAGATTGCAAGAACAATCCTGAATTATACATCTTTTACTATTGTCAAAATCCAAGACTTTTTCAAATATTTGAGTATCTCATCTCACAAGTTTGAACCAAAATTTTAGAATTTTCTCAAGTCCAACATCATTCCTTAGATACCTTAGAAGTCCAAACTTGTTAAACCTGGCCTCTACAAGTAGAATTCTCCAAACTAAACCTAGATCTAACATCTCAAAGTGCCTAAATCATAAAACTCATTATATCTTTGATTCCTAAGCCTAATTTCATCATCGGGATTTGTCATCCTTTCATCACAAAACAACCAGAATACAATAAAATCAAACTTAGTCCTATAATAGAAATTTTCATTCTATTCAACTTAGTTTTAATTCTTGGTACTATTCCAAACAAAGATCAAAGTTTAGACAAAGTATAACACTTGCATGCCCTTTCAAACAAGGTTGCAAAAATGAAAAATTAAGGAAAAAGGACTTGAAAATCAAAACATTGAAGAGTCAAATCTTGAAACTCCAACCATTGAAACTCTAGTCATTGAGACATAAAAGCTCATAAACTCAAAGAACAGGAAATTGAAACTCAAACCACCATGGCTGAAATAGATGAGGATCAATTGAATGCTTTAGCTCATCAAATGGAAAACCTTCAACAATAAATTTGGGATATGCAAAGGGAAACAACCACATAAATATATTTTTTGGATGACATCTATTCTTATCCATCTGATAGAAATTTGGACATGACACCTTCCCCACCAACAACTACATCATCCAAATTCAATTTCTTTGAATTTTTGAAAAAAATAAATCAGAAGTCCAAATCTCAGTCCTCAAACACAAAGGATATTGAACAATCTTACCATGTCATGCATCTATCTTCATCTCCCATAAGTAAAAATATACCTCAAGATTCTTTCACTCAAGTCAACGATTCCATCCAACGATCTTCTTCTATCATATCTTCCACATCCATTGATTCTTGTCAATATCTTCATCCAAACCATGCTGTCATAGACTCTTCTACACCTCAAGATCAAAGAATTATTTCCACTTCATCCAATGATATCGAAATTCCACAAGTTATTCCAATCTTTGACAAATACTAAATCTCTCAAGAATTCTATGATGATCCCCTCCTTTAACTTTTCATCCACAATGATTCCCCTCCATCTCAAGAGAAGAATATCCTTCCAAGTTCTTCTTCCATCCCATTTCATGAATCCATACCATCTCAAGATTCGATTGCATCCTAGGAGAATGATAATTCTTCCATCATATCTAATGATTTCCTACCATCTAATGATGAAGATATAATTTATACAAAATCTCATGATTCCCTTCCTCATCAAGATCAAGATATGCTTCCATCTGAGGATATCCCTTCCTTTCATAAGGATGCCCATCCTTCTCAAGATCAAGATATGTATTTCATACCACTTCACGATGATTTCGTATCTAGTAAAGAGCAAGCTACTCCATCTTCCACACCTCATGATAATTTTCCAATTCAAGATCAAAACACCCCATCATCCTCATGTCAAGAGCCGATCACACCTATACAATCTATCCATGAACCACACACCTACAAATTGGGATACCTCCACCTTTATCCACTCTGGTTTACTTATGACACCTATCCTTTCATCCATATCATATCCTCCCCAAAATGCACTCGCATCTTGTTTCACAAAGAGCACATATCCCATTGGTAAACAAATGTGTTAAAGTATGAACTACAAAGGCAAAGGATTAGGCCTTAATGAACAAGGTATCCTAGAATTCCTTTTTTATCAAGAAAACCCATATTACCATGGCCTTGGTTATACACCTAAGTATCCTAGTCCTTCAAACCTTCCATATATCCTAGGTCCATATCCTATACCTCAACAACAACAAAGGCACACATCCTTGATGCCCTTTCAAAATTCTACCTACACTCACTCATCCATAATGCCTCCATACCATTCATCTCAATCCACCCCCCCATTGCTCTTGGAAGAAATTTGGGTGTCAAATGTCAAAAGCCTCCATATCAAAATCCAGATGTGTCAAAGGATCAACATGTCTCCTCAATGCAAAAATAAAAGAAAATTTGATCCAAAATCAAAAGAAAATAAAAAAGGCCATAAAGGCCCATCAAAGAAAAAAGAAAAATTTCCAAGACCACAAAGTTCCGTAAATCAAAAGGAAATTTCAAAAGGCCACAAAGGCCCATCAAAGTGAAAGGAAAAATTACCATGACCACAAAGGTCCATAAATCAAAGGGAAAAATCTCAAAGGCCACAAAGGCCCACAAAGCAAATATCAAAGTCAAAAATCATGTGGATTCCAAAAAGTCTCATAGAAGTAATAAAATCTAAATTGGCATCCAAGTTTTCTAATCCAAAAGCTTCCTCCAATCCTCCATCTAAAAACCTCTCACCTTCCAAATCCATTTTTCCTCCATCACTCCACCACCTTTCAAGGTGTGTGCCAATGTTGAGCTTGTCATGCTTTCCACCTATCCATCAATAAGTCTTCCCACCTCCTATCCATTACCTAACATTCATCCCCCATTATTCTCCTTTAATCCAAACCTTTGGATAAGTCCTCAATTTCTTCCATCATACCTTTAATAGGCCAACATTTAACAATCTAGAATTCCTATTTACCATGGTTTATTAAAGGGATAGTTTGTCGTTAAACTTGATGCTTAAGTCCTTCCTCCATCTCCTTATCATTTGTATCCTATTTTCCATATTCTTCTTGCACTCTACACTTGGGGGGATTTTTCATCCATCTTATCATTCCTTACATTTCCACCTTTGATCTTGACAAGGTTAAGGATCTCCTTGAACATCATATATCTTATCATATTCGCTTTGTCCATATCTTTTGTACCATATCTTTTGCCTTATCCATATTCCATCATTCTTTTTAAATACATCCTTTCTTCATTTCCTTGGTCTTGATGGGGAATAGGGGAAATGTACTTGGGCCTTGTGTCTGTATCTTATCTAGTTGATCTTGATCATCCCATTCATTATCCTTATCTTTCAATTTCTTCCATTCCATATCTCCTAGCTTATCTCGTCATGTCCCTTTGCAACCTTGAATCTTATCATGTAAATCATATTTGATCTAAGTTGTAAAACATTATCCAATCCTCATATCTTTTATCAATCAATCATCAACAATCATCAATCTTATCATCATCATGCCTTATGGAATCAATCATTTCTAACATTTTAATCAATAAACCATTATCATCTTTCGACAAGAGATATATTCCTTGTGTGACATGTTTTATAGTGAATCTTTCATTTTGATCTATCATTTATCCATGGTTGCATTATCTCTATTGTGGTGCATATTGTTCCTTCAAAAATTCATATCATATTATTTCATTGGAAAAAGGTCCTGAAAAAAATAGAAAAATAAAAACAATGAAAAAATACAAAAAGAAATTAGAAAAAGGATTGAAAATAGTAAAGAAAAAAATTTTCCTTTAGTGAAAACCACTTTGGTGGTGCTTTGGACAAGTACCTTGGTGAAAACTTGGCAAACATATGCCTTGTGTAAAATAAGCACTCTCCATCCATCTTGGGCTACGTGACTTGCTCTACATCATTCATCCATCATGCTTCCATATTTGTATTCGTCATGCATCCATGTCTGCATCATAGCTTGATCTAGTGTTTGTGTCATGATCTCCCCTAGTACTACTCAGCTCATTATAAAAATCAATTTGTCCTATCGCATAGCATTGGGGGCATGTCCTACATTGGATCAGATTCGTGTACATTCTTGAGTTCATAAAATCAAAAAATCCAAAAACATTCAGAAAATCAAAAATCCAAAAACATTCATAAAATAGAAAATTCAAAAACATTAATAAAATCAAAAATCCAAAAACATTCAAAGCATATCAAAAACCAAAAATAGGTCAAAAAGTCAAAAATACAAAAAAGTAATCTTATCGAACTACATCAGCTCTAAGCTTTGAACGTAGGAAAGGTTGATCTTTGATCATCCCTTGAAATATCTAGGTCAGTCTTCTAGGAGTCTATCATAATAAACTGGTATTTTCATGTTTGTCTTCATCTTGTAAAAATTGGTCGGGTTATCAATCAAACTATGTGGTCTCTACGTATACAACGTAGGCAAGGCTAATCTATTGAACAACCCCTAAGGCCCCTAGGATAGGTCTTTAGGTTATGTTTTGGTCATCATGGTTGTGCCTCACCCTGGATTGGGGGAAAATTCCTGAACTCACTAGGGGCAAATAAACTTTGGGCTTAAACCAACAAACAAACATCAGTAGTACAACACAACCCAAAATAATGATCATAGTGTACCTCAACATTGAAAATCAATTATACAGATAGAAACACATCGAAGACCCTAATCAAAATAGCCAATCAAATCAAAAGCAAACTTCAAATGGATGATGTTCTTTCTGAATCATGGGTTTATCACATTAAACACAAATGTTCAATTGTTGTACTTGGATTTTTGTTATCATATCTCTAGAGCCCCTCAATGATATATCGAACTAGAGGAGCCATGACGGAGTATGATTTTTCTTTGTCTTTTTTCTATGAGTTGATCATTATTACTGTGCAAATTGTCATGGAATGTGCTCTACAAAGTATCACTGATGACATTCCGAATTTGCATAGGAAAATGGTTAAATATTGTCTATTTACGCGAGTGATACTTAGATCATCTTAGTTTAATTATACTTAGATACTTGTGTTAACTTGCACTATCAAACATCATGGAACTAGCAATCAAGTCATCATGGTCTAAATATACCATTGATGCTTGTACTCACTTTCAACATTTTAAAGGTTCAATGATGATAAAAATCATGACCAAATCGGTTGTTACGAATGACAACTTTTGCATATGAGATCTACATGGTTAGAGTAGATTGCATCCATGTTAGTTTGCATCTGTATTTATGAGATTTCCAAAGCAACAACAATGATGCTATGTCTTGCATTAAGGGATTAAGTACCTTTGACATTACCAAAAACACATCATTTTCATATAGTTACACATCACTTGCATTATCATCAATTAGAAAACATTCTCATTTAGTTGCATATCACTTGCATCATCATTTGCATACATTATAAAACATTACAACATCATTCATCCATCCATGCATCCCATCATCATATTTGCATCAAACAACACAAAAATACATGCATCACATCTTATTTACATAATCAAAATCATTTCATATAGTGGCATTAGGAAAGTGGTTCACTAAGCTTAAATGAGTGAGTCTCTTTAGATTTCCAAAAGAATTAGGAAATATGTCAGGTTTTGTGAAGCTTAATTTAACAAAGAATCAAATGATGACAACCTTCCCACAACTCTTGGAAGTTAGATAAATTCACTCATTTAATCTTAAGACCCTAGAACACAATCATCTACATAATCATTTGCATCACATAATCATAATTCAACATTACAAAACATATCACATCATTTACATAATAATTATATATCATTATCATCACATCCATACATAATATGAACATCACATTTCATCACATATCATTATTGCATAATAAAATCTATTTCACATTTCACAAATCCATAAAACATATAGAATCATCCATAATTGCATTATCTTATCATAGCATATCATCATTGCATACCTTCTCAAAGAATTAGGTATCATCATACAATTCATATAAACATTCATTCAAGCATTGCATCCTTTATTTTCATCAGAAAAGAACAAAAACATCAAATGCATCACATTTCATTGGCATAATAGGATCCATGACATACATCATATAGAAATAATTCATAAAGCATCATAGAATCATAACACATCAGTTGCATCGTCATTGCATCCATAACATATCGTATCATCATCATATAGAACATCACACAACATACATAATAGAAATTAAATACATTCATCATTATCATCATGACCATCATCGCATAAATCATAGACACAACACTTTAGCAAGGTACAATTTAAATCCATTGGTTCACAAGGGACCAAGACCTAATGTGAATGTGCCAACCACATTACAACACTAAATCAAGGTAACATTAGGATCAATTTTGTAAGGAGGGCCCAAACAAGTGTGAAAATGTCCTCGATGAAATTTTTTGACACTACAAATATGGATAATGGGCAACAATATCAATACCAAATGTATGACAGTCATGAGCAAACATATCATGAATATGAACATCAATAATGAATATAAGTAGCAATATCAAGTAATGGGCAGCAAAATCAGAAGTTATAGTGCAGAAAACTCATAAGTTATGGGACAAAAACTAAAGCACAAGGAGGATGCAAAGGCAACCTTTGGTATGTGTTGACAAAATTCTCAATACAAACCATGAAGGACAACAATGAGCAATGTAGGGCTAACCAAATGCTAATTGTTAAGACCCCGAGAAAATGAAAGACAATGATTAAATTTTTTATGATTGTGAAACATTGACCATGTTGGTCCTCATATTGTAGGTTCTTTATGAATGTGTTTTTCATGGACAATGTTGTTAGCAATATTTGAATGTGAGTTCATATTATCTTATATTATAATGAAGACACTCAAAGACTAGGAGAAAGGGAAAACATCATCTAGAATACACATGAACACATGAATCATGAAGAATACACGTGAACACATGAATTATACATTAGATGCATGAAGCATACATGTGAATACATGTAATACATGAAATATACACAAGAAGCATGAAGTATACAAGTGAATACATGAAGTATTCACATGAATCATGAAGAATACATGTGAACACATTAATTATACATTGGAAGCATACTCAAGAATACACAAAATACATGAAGTATACATGAGAATAAGTGAAGCACAAGTACTCAAATACATGTAAGTCATGAAGTATACACATGAAAACACGTGAGTCACAAAATATGCATTGGAATACACATAAGTGTCAAAGTATACATGTAAGTTTTATACACTTGAACACCTATAATTCATATGTTTCAAGTCATGAAGTATACATACGAATACACATTACAAGTTACAAAGTATTTAAAAATTATTCACATGTATACACGTAAGTCACAAAGTATGAATACACATAAGTCACCAATATACACATGAAAGGCACACTCATATAGAAATTCATTATTGGCCTACTTAAGAAGGCTAAATAGTTTATTGAAGAAGCTAACAGGTTAAATAGCCTTAACTATAGGAGTGTCTAGATAATTAAATGTCTACTTAGAAATAAAATTTATCATGAATGTTAAAAGGCTATAGGAATGTGTGAAAATTTGAATGTAATAAAAATCAACAATAATTATTTAAGCATTAGATGTAAACAATGCCCATGCCTACAACATTGAAGCGTACAATTTACACAATACACCTGATAACTCATTCAAGAATGGTAGTGGTAAAATCAGATTTGCATTAAAATCAAAAAGTTGTAAGGCTATACAATGATATATGTCAATAAAAGTATATAATATATCCAATAAAGTCATACATGCTTACTAAAAAGAGCCATATGGAGATAAAATGTCACTCATGTATCAATAATACAAAACATATGTTCAAAAATGCCACATAGGCATACAAAAAATGACCCTAATACATATTCATTTCCCACTAGGAGAAGGAAATAGACCACATGATGCCTTTCACAGTCAGTTGGATGGAGGGTCTATTGATTCTTTTGTCTTTTGAATGTGATCACTAGTCCTCCTCTCTTCACTCATCTATAGTTTCAACTGATACAATAAAAAGTACAGATGTAAATATATATAAATTGAATTGTGGAATGACATATAACAAAATAATCACTTATCGCATACAAATAATCATCACTCATTTACAACATTACCACGTCGAGGATTTGAAGTGACAACCACCTGCAACAACCATCAAGATAACAATTAAACTACATACAAGTATCATGAAAATTTTCAATAATAGACCATAGAAGAGAACATATAATATCAAATTGAATAATCTTTCGCAAAACTCTCTCAAAGGATCAAAACTGCCTATTGTTGAAGTAACTCCATGGTCCATCATGTCAACAACATCGCCAGGGCTGTCTCAAGTCAACATTTGAAAATGAAAAAACAAATATGAACTTTTTATCACTTTCATTAGTTTCTTTATTTAATTAAAAGCATAGAAAATACAATGAACTTTTTAAAAAAATGCCTCAAAGTAATTTGGTTTCATGGTGATGGTAAGAAACTAGAGTTTATAACAATGTTTAAAAAACTAGAACAAACACTACAATGATTCTTGCAAATAGTTTTTAAAGGACAACATGTGACAAAAGATAGGGGTTTTGAAGCTTGTTGAAGCCATGGCATAATGGCCGCAAAACAATATAAGTATAAATATTATTAAGAAAAGCTTAATTTAGATAAAAATGGGCTCTTTTATTTTGACCTGGTTATACAACCACATGGGAAATTTTTTGTTGATGATTAGGACTGCCTTAAAGCAAATTGATACACATGTATGAATCCCATTGTTGGCCACTTTCTCAATGCATAATTTAACACATGAATTCTATAAAACATAATAGTAATAGAGGTATTGGTGTGGACATAATGGTTGAAGTTTCATTTGAGACATGCTTTCAAATATCATGCTTCATACAGGGAATCCAACTCAATATACATAAACATGCACCCTTACACCCCATTTAAAAAAAAATGGATACAAGGACAATGACCATGACCATAAGGGGCATACATATAAGGCTAGCTCATGAGTAAGATACAAAAAATTGTTGGAGTCACTATGATAGAATAAGTACTACAGTGAGAAGCTATATTTGCAAACTTCAAGTGAACTCATTATTCTTGATCACAAGAATAGTCCAAATCATGCATCATCAGGAAATATTAATAATAGTTGTTGCTAGCACAATACCCAGGATGGACAATCATATTTTGCTTGTTTGGAAATACAAAATAGTGGATGTAAGTGTCCTATATTTTAAGGGAGATGATGTCAACAATTGTGAAGATACAAATGAGTTCAAAGAAAAGAAGGCTTGCAATTTTTCTTAGACTATAGTTGAAAAAAAAACACACGAGGTAGTTATGAATGTACTTGGAAAGATGACCTTCTGTATAGTAGAGACCATGATACTTGCATTAGCAAGACAACAAACAAAGGTTGGTTGGGCTACAATGTGGGTGTTTCTATTTCGCTTGGTAGATGTTGTTATTGGAGGTTGTGTATTTTTCAAATATAGACCTAGATCTTATATGGACTCATAAATTAAATCCATCTTGGCCCAATACAAGCCTCTTAATAGCCAAGGAGAGAATCCCAATCATGTTCATAAAGAATGGTAAATGGACACTACATGAGGTTTTCTAGTGGTAATGATAAATGGACTATGAGATATGATGGTGGAATGTCATAAATATGCATAAAATCCTATCATAACATGGACAAAGGGTAGAAATTCCACAAAGGGGTGAAGATAGTGAGAGGTCAACTCTAGAATAGAGTAGAAAAGATAGTCAAATGAAACATCTTCAATGTTTTGAGAACATATTACACTCAAAAAAGGGTGAGGAATTGTTTTTTTTTGAAAGTAATATGCATCCACAATCACCAAAGAGAGAGAAACAAGCATTTCAAGGGAAATTGGAACATAAAGAAGTTAAACTAACTGAGAATGGATATTTGAAGAAATGAAAAAAAATGAAGATAGAGGCTCAAATGCAACTCAAGAGTGAAGATAACATCAAGTTATTAAGAGCTAAATTCAAATAGAAGTTTGAGAGTATGAATGTAAGGAAAATGAGTTGATGGATCTTGGGCACATGAGGATGAAGAAAATTCCTTCTACAATACAAACATGAGGTTGAAAGGCTCAGAAAAAAACTAGAGGAAAAGGAATCTGAAGTCCAAAATCTCAGAAGCAATCTCCTAATAGAATCTCAGGAAGATAGAATTGAGAATGCTAGTAAATAACTCAAGATAATCCTTGAAACATGCTTGGTCAAGGACAATGAAGAGGCTACAACCATGTCAATGGTATTATAGAATGTTCAATCTTATGACATGCCCTTGACATCTAAAAACACACAATCACATAACACAATAATTTATAATGTCTCTATAGATAGATGCTAATTGAATGAACTACATGGATTGATCTCAAACAATAAAAATGTCAGTTTTCAATCATAAAGAAGACACTTTCATCAAAGACAAAGCTATAAGAGAGAAAAAATAATATGTGAAAGGGTTTGATTCTAAAAGGAAAGTAAAAATGACAAGTTCAAAGCCAAAATATATGATGCATTATTTAAAAGACTAATGAATTATCCTACACCCATCACTTTAAACCTAGTTATCTAAGTTCATGTAGTTTCAAGCATTATTTTAGATTTGTACATGAAAATTTACCAAAACTAGCTAACATTATTTTACAACACTATTAATGAATGAAGGTTACCTGAGTGAAAGTTGTTTAAGGTCGTGAATAGTGGGGTTTCGAGGTTGAAGGTCCGCCAACAAACTGTTTGACATCCAAATCGTGTTATGAGATAAACATTCAAATAACATTCAACTATTCACATGCAATAATTATATTTAATACTAATTCCATACCTATGGACTCAACATAAAAAAAAAAAGTGTTTGCAGGAATGGTGCACTTATCATGAACACTCTGACCCTGAATTTTCATCATATTGATTTGACTAATTTAGTTATTCTTACATTTCAAAATATAACTTAATAATCAAAATTGAATGAACTTGCTAAATATTAGATGAGTATCCATGCCAAATGTTTCATTCAATAATGCATTTGTCATAACCATATGCTCTACAATTGATGTATGTTGTCTAGATGCATCCCAAACACTCTCACCATCATACATGCAAATAACACCACAATAGTTACAATGGTGGGGTGTAACTTCAGGCATATAAGTCTCGTCCACTTTAGGCTCTACTAGAGGCCTTGCACACTATATAATGCTTTGAGTGAGTGATCTAATCAACTCCAGTGTGTCCACCTCGGCATTGTCCTTCACAACAAAAGGAACGATGAAATGCTCCATAATGGATTTGGCCAAGGGTTTCGGTGCCAACTGTGGATTACATCATGCACTCAGTCTATCATGTGTGGAGCCCCCACCTCTACCTTGAAATTCTAAAATGTCAAAATAATTTGGCACCATATTGAGTACAAAATCACAATAGAGTTTCCTCAAAAAATACTATGGTGCCTCGTAGTTATTTCATAGAGGTTGGTCAAAAACCATCCACCACCACTCCCAAAAAATATTTTTATTAATTCATGGTAGCACCAATGGATGGGGAACCTCCTACATGCATGTGATAAAGGTGTGTTGGTTCTTGGCTCTGTGAAAGGGGCACACAAGTTGGATTTGCTATTTTTTTCTTTTTTTCACATTTGCATATAAAAGTCCACTAGCATAAAATTGTTTTAATTCATCCCTTATTATTTGACCAAAAATTAATTTCTCTCATTTCTCCTACATGTGATACAATCAACATCAACGATTCAACAATCCCTCTCCTATAAAGGTGGGTTTCAACATGCTTAGTTAATCTTCCCATCAATTGATCAATCTCTCTTTTGTTGTTTTCTATTTGATTTAAGATATTTTCTTGGGTTCCTTGTGGATTCATATGAACTGACAGAGGGGTTTGAGGTTGTTCTTGTTTGGGAGGCTCCTCGTGAGGGGGTGATTGTGAATTGTCAATGTTTGGAGGTGGAGATTCATTTCTTGAAAATTAAAATAAAGTTTTTTTTTTAAAACCTATTTCAATCTATATTCTAATTCAAATTCTAAATTAAAACAATAAAAATACTTATATCTTTGATCTCTTCGACCTCTTTGACATCTTGGCACCATCCTTGTGAAGAATCACAAGTGAAATTCGATCTCTTTTTGGCGAGTGCGAGTTGGAGGGGTAGAAAATGAGAGCTAGGGTTGCCTAATTTTTTTAACATCTTTTAAATTTCATGAGCGCAAATTTTGGCACTTGCCAAATGCTCCATTTCAAGTTTTTTGCACAATGTGGCACCTTTTTTGTGTCACAAATTGGTGCACACACC
This sequence comes from Sequoia sempervirens, assembly GCA_007258455.2. Lineage (NCBI taxonomy): Eukaryota > Viridiplantae > Streptophyta > Pinopsida > Cupressales > Cupressaceae > Sequoia > Sequoia sempervirens. The sequence goes on from VDFB02193867.1 coordinate 467,274,765, forward strand.
CAAATCTTAGTCCTATACAATCAAATCATATGTAGAATATTATTTAAAGCATATTTATTTGAAGAGTTATCTTGTTTATTTTAATGATTATAATTTGGAAATTATTATATTCTTTTATTTTGGATCATAGATTTATGAATAAACAATTTGATTAATATATACTAGGATAAATGAATTGGATTAGTAGATTTAAGATTTCCACTTCATTTTTTTATAATTATATAGATGAATATTTCTCTTAGGGAACTTTAAAATATATATATATATATAATGATATTATAACTCATATCATTTGGATAGATATAGACTAGGGTAAATATATTAGATTTAAAGGTTTCAGATCTCAATTTTTTTTGTTTCATTTTCACCCTTGTTTATAGTACTTGCAATAGTGCATTTATGAATGGTAGGTATAAATGCATTGAATTCAAAAGATCTAGATGATTCGTTTAATATTTTCTCTAATATTACTAATATTTCCACTAATATTACTAATATTTCCACTAATATTACTAATGTCACTAAACTTATTGTATTTAAATAGCTCTAAGTAAATAAAATAAATAGATTTTATAATATTAATAGTTTTTTAATTAATTTATCTAAAAAATATTTTAAATATTATTGATCTAATTAATGTCTAAACTAAAATAACTTAACTCTTAAACAAACAAAATATATATAATATTAACTCAAAGTCTTACTGTCTATCAACTATATTCTTAATCATTAATTGATGACTTCAAATCCAACAATCAAATTAATAATTATCTCATATTCATCATAATAATTCATTTCTAATTCAAAATTTTGAAAATGTCTCTGTGCGGCGTCCTGGTGCGAGCTAGGGCCCGTGTGCCCTAGCTATCCTGGCCGCGCGTTCTCTGTGCTCGATGGTCGTTCTCCTGGTGCGTTCTCAAGTGGGGGGTGTCTTTTTTTTTTCTGGGGTGCGTAGGTCGTTTTGGGAGGCATCCTTTGCTTGGCTTGTGGGCAGGCTTTGTTCCTGCGTCTACTGGTGGCGTGTGGTTCTTTTCTCGGCGGGAAGAGGGTTGGGAACTAAGACTGAGGGTCTTTTGCCTCGGCTCTCTCTTTCTTGGTGTGGCTGTGCTCTCGGCCCATGGAGAATCGAGATTGTTTTTTGGCTCAGGTTTCTTCTGGAGATTTGGAGATGGTAAAGTCGTCTTCTTCAATGCATGCCAGTGGTCTTGATCAGATGGGGAAACCCCAATCTGGGGATGGCGTCTCCTCTTCCAAAGGAAATTTTTGAATTAAAAAAGTAAACGGTTGTTTGGAGAGATCTGAGGATCGTCCAGTTCGGGTTATTCAACCTAAGCAAGTTTCAGAGGATGTTAAATATTGGGGCAATCATGCTCTTATTTGCAAATTTCTGGGCCTTCGTTTATCTCTACCTGTTTTGGATTCTTGGGCACGTAGGGTTTGGAACCCTGAAGGTGATATGGAGATTATTCTCGCAACTAATAACTATTTTTTGGTGGTCTTTTCAAGCATGTCCGACAGGAATAGGGCGTTTGAAGGAGGTCCTTATTTCTTTAACCAGGTAGGGCTTTTCATCAAACCTTGGCACATGGGATTCAACTCTGCTGAGGAGATCCCTTCGCGGGTTCCCGTGTGGGTTCGTTTGTCGAGGCTTCCATTGGAATTCTGGAGGGAAGATATTCTTCACTCAATCTCATTGCTTCTTGGAAAACCTGTGGGATCGGCTTCCCAAACCCAAGATCGTAAGGTAATTTCTTTTGCCCGCATTTGTGTTGAAGTTGATTTAAATAATCCACTACCAGACTCTATGGAAATTCGCTTGGGATCTTCTTCTTGGATCCAACAGTTGGATTATCAAACCCTACCCTTTAGATGCAGAATTTGCCATGAGTATGGACATTTACACCGCAAATGCCCTAGGTTTAAACCCTCTCCCTTAGCTACTTCTGGGCCTCCCAAGGGGGACAAGGGAAAGGCTCCAATGTCTAACGAACCTGTGGATAATGAGGGTTTTATTCCGGTCAAGTCCCATAACAAAGGAAAGGGTAGGAAGAGATCTTGGATGGATAGGTAGAATGAAGGCAACGTTAACAGGTTTGAGGTTCTTGATGACTTGACCCAGGAGGAGGGTATTCCAGTTGAGCTCTCTTCTGGGGCTAAGGGTCTACAAGATGCTCAGGATGATGATGCAAGGAAAGAGGATCAAATTCTATCTCCAGGGGTTCATCAGAAGGATCAAAAGGCTATGGAGTCTTCGGCTCATGCTCAGGATTTCGGGGTTCTGCAGGGGTCACAGACTCCAAAGGACTCTGTTGCAGTGGTTCCTGACCCCCCTGCTCCTAAGGGGGCCTCAGATCCTATGAGGGGTAACAAAGCTCCTCCTACATTAGGCTTACAACAGAAATCCTTTAAAAAGGGGCCTCTTGATAAATCGTCAAAGAGTGGAAGGAAGACTGATCAAGAGAAGGTTAAGCTTATGGGTGATACTTTGGTTGAGTCTGGGTCTGTGAAGCCCATTGATTCCCATTTCTCCCACCCCCATAAATGATTGTTTTATCTTGGAATGTAAGGGGGTTGAACAGCATCCCTAGACAAAAGGTTGTTCGTAGATTAATTGAATCTCAGTCACCGAATGTAGTCTTTATCCAGGAAACTAAGCTTACTGTTGATGGGCTTGCTAATTGTGCTTCGCGTATCTGGCCCCAAGGCAATTGGCAGGGGGTAGGTGCTTTGAACAGTGCAGGGGGTGTGGCTTGCTTCTGGAACCCGAGGAAAGTTTCCCCCTTATGCTAGATGTCTAGTCGGTCTTCCATTTCTCTGATTGCTTCTAGTTTTGCTACTGGAGAAAGGTTTCTCTTATCTAATATTTATGATCCTACGGATCTTTCAGGTAAGTTAAATCTCTGGGCCTCGTTTCATCTGAGCCTTGGACCCGTTTCTCCCATGGATTATGGCTGGTGATTTTAATGCTATTACTTGCTTAGATGAAAAACGTGGTGGGTTGGCCAAGTTAGACCCTTCTGCTAATCTTCTCAGGGATATGATTGGTTTCTTGAATCTCATTAATGTGAAGCCTTCCAATGGTGTCTTTACTTGGAATAATAGGAGATGTGGGGTGGAGGCTATCTCTGAAAGGCTTGATAGATTTCTTGTCTCATGCTATTGGTTGAATAGTAGGTTGACGACCAGCTCTGAAATTCTTGATTGGAGGGGCTCTGATCATTGGCCCATAAAGCTTTCTGTCACCGCTTATGGGGTCACCAAAAATCCCTCCTTCAAATTCCAATTGATGTGGTTAAGAGATCCATCTCTCCAGGAGCTTATGCTGGATTGGTGGCATGAGGGGATGCCTGCGCATGGGACAGCCATGTTCACTTTTAGCAAGCGGCTTCAGCATGTGAAGTTTAGACTTAAGAGATGGAATAAACAATGTTTTGGGAACCTTCAAGCTCAGAAGATGGCTGCCCAGTCCAAGTTGTATACTATCACTCGTTAGATTCGGGACCAGGGATTGACCTTTGCCCTTAGTATGGCTGAGTCCTTGGCTCTGAAGGGTTTAGAAGAGTGGGAACTTCGGGAAGAGATCTTCTGGAAGCAAAAATCTCGTATTGATTGGCTTCAGGAGGGGAACAGGAACACTGCTTTCTTTCATAATTCAGTTAAAGCTCGAAGACAAGGAAATTATATCTCCTCTCTTGTTGCGCAGGATGGGGCCCAACTCTCGTCCTATTCTGATATTTCCAGGGAGGCAGTCAATTATTTTTCAAATCTCTTTTCTAGGGAGAATCTTGCTGCCCGGGCTGAGGAGCAGGCCATCCTGGACTATATCCCCTGCCTGGTCTCTTCTGAGATGAATGGGACTCTCTTATGCCCTATCTTGTTACCTGAGTTGGAGAAAGTGGTATTTAATATGAAAAAAGGTAAGGCGCCTGGTCCAGATGGGTTTCCAATTGAGTTCTTTCAAGAGTTCTGGGAAATTATAAAGTTTGATCTCCTTGAGGTGGTTCAGGAATCTCTTAGGAACAAACAGATGCTCAAGTCTATGAATTCTACCTTCTTGGCCCTCATACCTAAGTTGGAAGGAGCTAACCAGTTAGCTCAATTCAGGCCTATTGCGTTATGTAACGTTGTTTACAAGATCATCACCAAATTGATTGCTGACAGACTCAAACCACTCCTTGGTTCTTTGATCTTGGCTGAGCAGGGTGGTTTCGTTGAAGGGAGATAAATTTTGGATGGTGTTGTGATAGCCATGGAAGCTGTTCATTCTATGGCTAACTCTAAGGAGAAGGCTATGTTTATTAAACTTGACATGTCTATAAAGCTTATGATCGGGTGAACTGGGAATTCTTACAGAAAACTCTCTTGGCTTTTGGTTTTGCTAAGGAATGGGTGAACTGGGTTCTTAGTTGTGTGACCTCTACCTCATTCTCTATTCTCATTAATGGGGAACCTTCAGATTTGTTTAGTGCTTCTCGGGGACTCCGGCAAGGGGATCCTTTATCCCCTTACTTATTCATCATCATGGCTGAGGGTCTTGGTAGATTTATTAAATCTCAGGTGAGACAGGGTCTTATCCATGGTTGGAGCTGGAACAACCTTCTCCCTACCTACTCTCATCTTCAGTTTGTGGATGATACTGGGCTATGGGCATGGCTAGAATTAGTGAGGCGATGAACTTCAGGCGAGCCTTAGACATCTATCTAAAGGCTTCTGGTCAGCGTATTAATGATGATAAATCCTCTATTTATTTCTTTAATACTCCTCAGCTTATTCAGAACAGGATTGCTAGGATCCTTAGATTTCAGATCGGTTCTCTTCCCCTGATGTACCTTGGGATCCCTTTGGCTTTGGGAGGACAGCGAAGAGATTATTGGCAGGGTATTTTGGATAAATTTTGAAGTAGAGTTAGCCATTGGACTCACAGATGGCTATCATCTGCTGGGAGAGTGATTCTTCTTAAGACGGTGGTGCAGTCTCTCCCCATTTATGTTATGAAATAACTTGCACAATAGAAGAATATGATAAGAAATATGCTGCAAATACTTGATAATAACTGAGAATAACAAGCCACTTCGAGGGGGCAAACCTCCAAATATCTCTAATGAGAACACACTTCACAACTTGATGATGAAAAAAGACTCACAACCTCCTATATATACCTATTTATGCCAAGGATATCACCTAGGCCGACTTAGACACACCTATATAAGACTTAGGCCGACCTAAACAACTAAATAACAATATACTAATGATAATATGACTTAATAGAGTTAAGATAGCCACAAGTCGACTATTCATAGATGTACAATAATAATATTAAGAGTAGCATGCCCCTTCTTCAAAAGAAGCATTGTCCTCAATGCTAATCAAGTTTAAACTTTGAATGAACTCCTCATCTTCCCATGTGGCATCTTCAAAGCGGTAGGTCTTCCATTGGATGAGATACTTTCGATGGTTCTATTCTCGGCTTCTTTATTATTGTTTGACGAATGCACTCTCACGGTTCGAAATGATTCTCCCTTCTTCATCTAGCTCGGGAAGTGTTGTTTGAGTGGGAATATTATGCCCAATTACCTTCTTCAAACAGGAAACATGAAAAACTGGATGTATCTTTGTTGTAGGTGGCAACTCAAGCTTGTAGGCAACACTACCGATCTTCTGCATGATTTGGTATGGACCATAATACTTTGGTGACAACTTATTATTCTTCTTTCTTTGCTGCTTTAGTGAGATTTGCTTATAAGGCTGCAATCGCAAGAAGAGCCAATCCCCAACTTCAAAACTTCTTTCACTACGATGTTGGTCTGTCTGTTGTTTCATTCGATTTTGTGCCATGGTTAAATTCTCTTTGAGT
>VDFB02193867.1:467280718-467309164 GCA_007258455.2 Sequoia sempervirens
GCACTTCCTTGATATCTAAATCTGCCCTGAAGAAATTCGCAATCTGCTCTTGATGAAATTCGCACTTGAATGAAGGAATGAATCGAACTTTCTTGATGAATGAAAGGATGGAAATGACCTTGTATATATACAAAATGAGAGAGGTCGCACCTCTTCATGTACAAGGTCGGCCACAATACAAAAGCATAATTACAAATATAAGAAGCAAATTACAAGGAAGGTTGGCCCAATTAGAAATTATATTGTTGCCAAGTGAAGCACCTCTTCACTTTAATTTTCTCAATAAAATTATATGCAATTTTATGTTTTGACTCGAGGCTGGAAAGATGAGCTCGAAGCTGCTATAACATCAACAATATTGAGTTCATCGAATGGTTAGATCTTTTTTAATAGTCTTGCATCATGCTATACATTCTCAACCATCAATGACTTTAAAATATGATTTATATATTTTGAATATTAGTGGAAAATTAGAAACAATATCTAGTTCTTTGCTTATTTTCTTTGTATGAAGTGCAAAAATTGGTTGTGTTTTAGATCAAAGGAATACATTTTGTTTAATTATGGGTAGTCATGTCACAACTATTCGTCCAATATTGATAAAAATATTGGGCATTATATAAACAACTACTATCACAACTATTGAAACATGCTCAACTACTGGGTCCTCTCCCCTATCTAATTAATTATTGCATTTTATACCAAAAAAAAAAAAGCAAAAAAATTGATATTATTTCTAATTTTTTTCTAATTTTGCACTAATATTCAAAGTGTATAAATCATATTATAAAGGGTGGAGAATGTGTTAGCATGATGCAAAAAGAGCTAACCATTCGATGAACCCAATATAAAATAATCAAAGAATGAAAAACCTATTATACTTGACTAATGATTGACCAAATGCAAGACTAGAAAATATGCTTCACATTCATATTATAAAGGTCAACAACAAAATATCCAAATTATTATATTTTACAAATTAAAAACAAATTATATATATACCATCATTAATAAGCACTTTTATTCCATCTTCCTACACAAAACAAACCCTCTCTTTATACATGTGTATATGTATAGATATACATGCACACATATACACCTGTGTTGCACCAATTACCAAGCAATATAAGATGTCAATTCATTCTAGACCCCATGGGATATATGTATAGATATATATGCACACATATACACCTATGTTGCACCAATTACCAACCAATATAAGATGTAAATTAATTATAGATAGCTTGGAGTGCATCAACAGCTCCTAGATAGCTTTTCTCAGATGTTGTAGTTGCAACTGCCTTGGTAGACATGTATGCAAAATGGGTTAGCATAGACAAGGCACATAAAGTATTTGAGAGAATGCCTCAAAAGAGATGCCATCTCATGGAATGTGATGATTGCACAATATGCATGGAATACATTCGTTGATAAGGCTTTAGAAACTTAAGCAAATGCAATTGGCAGGTGTAAAGCCAAATTCCACAGCATTTCACAACATCCTCCCTGCGCCTAGTCCAGATGGGTTTCCAATTGAGTTTTTTCAAGAGTTCTGGGAAATTATAAAGTTTGATCTCCTTGAGGTGGTTTAGGAATCTCTTAGGAACAAACAGATGCTCAAGTCTATGAATTCTACTTTCTTGGCCCTCATACCTAAGCTGGAAGGAGCTAACCAGTTAGCTCAATTCAGGCCTATTGCATTATGTAACGTTGTTTACAAGATCATCACCAAATTGATTGCTGAGAGACTCAAACCACTCCTTGGTTCTTTGATCTCGGCTGAGCAGGGTGGTTTTGTTGAAGGGAGACAAATTTTGGATGGTGTTGTGATAGCCATGGAAGCTATTCATTCTATGGCTAACTCTAAGGAGAAGGATATGTTTATTAAACTTGACATGTCTAAAGCTTATGATCGGGTGAGTTGGGAATTCTTACAGAAAACTCTCTTGGCTTTTGGCTTTATTTAGGAATGGGTGACCAGTTCTCAGCTAAAAATCCCTCTACCCATTCTCTGTTTCCTCATTAATGGGAACCTTTGAGATTTTGTTTAGTGCTTCGGGACTCCCAAGAAGGATCCTTTCATCTCTACTTATTCATGGCTATGGTCTGTAGATTTATTAAATCAGTGAGATGTATTCGATCCATGAGTTGAGCCGGAACAACCTTTCTCCCTTCCCACTTCATCTCTCTTCGCCATTGTGGATGATATCACAATGGGCTTGGAGCAGAATTAGCTGAGGCTGAACTGTGCTGCAGCCTGATACCCATTCAAGGCTTATGGTCAGTGTATTAATGATGATAAATCCTCTATCTATTTCTTTAATACTCCTCAGCTTATTCAGAACAGGATTGCTAGGATCCTTAGATTTCGGATCGGTTCTCTTCCCCTGATGTACCTTGGGATCCCTTTGGCTTTGGGAGGATAGCGGAGAGATTATTGGCAGGGTATTTTGGATAAATTTCGAAGTAGAGTTAGCCATTGGACTCACAGATGGCTATCGTCTGCTGGGAGAGTGATTCTTCTTAAGACGGTGGTGCAGTCTCTCCCCATTTATAGGTGTTGTGTGCAGGTTCCCCCGTCCACCTTTGTGCGGGAATTTGATGCTTTGTCTCGGCAGTTTCTGTGGTCTGGCAACCTCCTCTCCTCAAAGTGGAGCCTGGTCAAGTGGGAGTCTGTTTGTAGGCCGAAGCATGCTGGGGGCCTTGGTCTCAGGTCTATGGCACTTGTTGTCACTGCCTTGGCTGCCACGCTGTACTGGAGGTGGTGTAACAATCTTGATCAGGATTGGGCTAAGATTCTGGCCCACAAGTATCTTCCTGGTGCCGATTGCCTCGATGTGTCGCGTCTTCCTTTGTTGGGTAAAGGTTCTTGTATTTGGGATACCCTTAAGAAGGGTGATTAGCTGATTAAGGAGGGCCTCTTTTGGATCTCAGCGGTGGGGTTTCCATGTTTTATTTTGGTAGGACCTTGGGATGGCCACCCTCCCATTCTTTTCTTTCTAGTTTTCTCATACCATCCCTCTTTCTATATTTTTTCTGAAGCTTCCGGTGGGATTTAGGTGGAGCATTTTAAACCGCCAAGGATGGGGCAAGCGTGGTGGCTTGTCGGAAGGACCCCGCAGAGCCCCGTGGGTGGATCTGATGAGGATCGTGTTGTTCTTTCTAGAGTTTTGGAGTCTAGGATTTGCAGCTCCCTTAATGGGAGGGATGTTTTGGCTTGGAATCCTAGTCCAAAAGGTAAATTTACTGTTGCCCAAGGCTATGCTATGCTGGACAGGAACTTTTATGGTCCTGCTGAGGTGCACTGGTGGAAGAAGGTTTGGGACAACTTCTCTTGGCCCAAATGTAATTTTTTCTTATGGTTGGTTGCTCAGGGGAAGTGCCTCACTTGGGAAAATCTTCGCAAGCGTGGCTTTCAGGGACCCTCTATTTGCCTTCTTTGTTCTCACAGTGAGGAGTGTACCTCCCACTTGTTTTTTCTTTGCCCTTACTCTAGGGAGTTATGGCACAGATGGTGGGAGGCTTGGCATCATGGGTGTATTCATGCTACCTCCTTGATTGACTTTTGGGAAAGTTTGGGCAGACCACCAACAAAGACTCCTTTCCTTCAGGTGGCCTGGTCTATTGGGCCTATTTTCATTCTTTGGAACCTTTGGTTGGAGAGGAACCGTAGAGTTTTTTGTGGTTCCAATTTGGAAAATCTTCAACTGTGGAAGAAGATAATTAGCAGGCTTCATGAGACTATTTCGGCTAAGTGTGATAGGTCTAAAAATCTTGATCCTGGTGATCTTGATATTGTGCAGAATTTGAGCTTGGGGGATAGTAACCGGGGTTGTTTTGCTGGCAGAAGGCCCCGTCAGGTTCGACAACGTGTTTGTCGTGATGGGAAGTGGATGCCTCCCCCGGTGGGGTTCCTAAAGATTAATACTGATGGTTCTTCTCGTGGGAACCCTGGTCATGCTGGTGTGGGGGGTATTGGTAGAGGTAATGATGGTGGTGTGGTTTTTGTCTTCTCTAGTTACAAAGGGTAGCAGTCTAATAATCTGATGGAGGCCCTGGCCATTAAGATTGTTGTTGAGCGTGGATGCTCTTTAGGTTGGAGGAGGATCATCTGTGAGTCGGATTCTCAGATTGTTGTGGATTTGCTGAACAATCAAAGGTTGGATGATGTTAGCTGGCAATTAGCTTCCATGGGCAGACAGATTTTGAATCTTTGCAGCTCCTTGGATTCTATCTCCTTTTGTCATATCCCTAGAGAGTGGAACAAAGTTGATCAATGGAAAGGATGAGCTTTCTTCTAATTATCTTGAGACCCTTGAGAGGTTATTAGTGGAGGACATGAATAGGTAGTGTTGTTGCTGGTTGGTCTGGTGGTGTTCTGTTTTGGTGGGCCTTTGGCCTTTGCTTTGTACTTTGGTTCTAATTGAATAATTTTTTACCCCTTCTTTAAAAAAAAAAATAATTCATTTCTAATTGAAATAATTAAACTAAATTAATAAATATTTAATACACAATTGATTTTAGATAATTTTATAATTAAATATCTAGCCTTCATTACTTTGACTGAATTTATTTTGATAAATATAGAAAGCATTTATAATTGTTAATTTAACCTAATGTAAATCTTTAAATATTTGATGACTAAAAGTTCTCTTTGACATACTATATTATTATTTATGTTATTGTATTGTTTGAAGTCATTTTTAACTCGCTTAAATGAAAAACCAATTGCCTTCTTATTAATGACATTATGTATAAAAAAAATTGTTCAATATTTTTTGGAATGGTTTGAGATCTCAAATTCTATAAATTTCTCAATATATTTTATAACTAGTATTGATAGAATTTTAAATTATATGGGTTTTCAATAATTTTAGTAATATTTTTATTTATAATTTATAATTTAATTTTTAATTTTTATATTAATTTGTTTGGTGTTTTTGTATTATAATATCTTAATTATATTCATAAAATATGGGGAGATATAACGATGATTTTTTTTAAGAGTTATTTTATTTACTCAATTAATAGTTTATATGTTGTATTTGAAGATATTAGAAACTATCTAAAAAAAAAAGTGTGATAATTGATATTGATAGAGTTTTAAATTTTATGGGTTTCTAACAATATTAATAATATTTTTAAAAAAAATTATATTATTTTAGGTTGTGTATTTTTATTTTTATTATAATATCTCAAATATATTTATAAAATGTGAAGACATATAATAATGAATTATTTTAGTTTCTTTCATATTTATTTTATTTACTAAATTAATAATGCTACTAATATAGAAAAAAGTGTGCAAAAGACATTAAAAATATCATTATGGATACATTCATTTTTTTTACCAGATTTGTAATTTAAATAGAATGCCTCAAGAGAATGATATCTAAAAATTATGGGATAATATTTACTACACTTTTCAAAGTAAAAATAAAACAAAATAATTATGAAAATAATGAATGTTAGCTTTTTCAAAAATAATATTAAAAGTTAAATACAAAAAAAAACAAATACTTTACAAATAAAATAAAATAAACAACGTATCAATAATAAAATAATTTATAAAATCAAAATCAAAATTTATATGCCCATGTAATAAATAAAATAATTATATAAGTGGAAAAAGAGAAAACTATTAAATTCACATTGATATCTCTCAAGCTTTCTTAAATAAATGTATTTAAGATATCTATACTAGATAATTATTTAAAAATAGATATATAATTAATAATAAGCTTTATAACTATTTTGTAATATAATTTTTTATATAAATAAAATTTGTTAGGCCTATTACTTTTAAAAGTTTAAAAAATTAATGAAAACCTTTCACTAAATGTAGAAAACCATACACACTTTTTTTCACTATAATCCCTCTTTCTTCAATTATACTTCAACTTCATTCTCCTTTTATGAATATCAATATTTATAAAATCATTCTATTTCAAATATTTTTAAACCTAAAAACAAATAATTAAATAAAACTACATTTAATAAAAAGAATTACAATTAATTACCTTTGAAAAAGCCTCTACTATGCTCCCCTGTTCGCCCGTCATTAACCACGCCGCTTCCACTTTTACTTTTACATCCTCGCCCTTGCTATTACATGCATAAATATAGTCCTCGTTTGACCAAGACCTCACTGAATCTTCTGCGAAGACACCCATCCATACCCATTTTCCTTCACCCAATTTGGTATTAAAATATGCGTGATATGGTGATCTCAACTCTGTAGAGAAGCGCAAGTCTGGATGAACACAATCTATAGTAAAACATATCAGAATGGAATTGGCATTGACCGAACTCCCCGGCCGCCTCAATTCTAAGCGCTTTCCCTTTGCTGGAAAAACAGAGTCGTCAACGTAGTCAACTTCGACCACATGAGAGTAGTCAAGAACAGAGACACTCGGCAACTCTTCTAAGAAGTTTTTCAGCGAGTCCACATCACACGATGCCCTCGTGCATATCATCACTCTCCTTGGCCACTTCTGCACATTGTTTGCAAAAGGCAAAGCCAGCAAAAAATCAAATGACTTAATAATAATAAATAAACTTTCATATTTCTAATTCAGCTATTTTCAAATACCTGTATGCTACTGAAGAATGGTTCAACAGCTGATATGTGGTTTGCTACGACTACCACTGACTCCAATCTCTCACAGTGCTCTAAGCTGACTATACACGGCGCATTCCAGCGGGTATGCAATTCCAGATTCTCCAATAATCTCAATCGTTCTAAGCCTTCTATCTTCTCCAATTTGTGGCAATTTCTCAAATACAGTCTTTTAAGAGAAGTTGATTCTGGAAGACTTGGAAGCGCCTCCAACTCTGGGCAGTCACTTATGTAGAGACAAGTTAATACTGGGAGAGTTGGAAGCGCCTCCAACTCTGGGCAGTCACTTATGTAGAGAAAAGTTAATTCTGAGAGACTTGGAAGCGCCTCCAACTCTGGGCAGCCACTTATGTCGAGAGAAGTTAATACTGGGAGACTTGGAAGCGCCTTCAACTCTGGGCAGCCACTTATGTCGAGAGAAGTTAATACTGGGAGACTTGGAAGCGCCTTCAACTCTGGGCAGCCACTTATGTCGAGAGAAGTTAATACTGGGAGACTTGGAAGCGCCTCCAACTGTGGGCAGGCACTTATAAAGAGCTCCTTCAATGATCTTAGGTTTTCTAAACCTACCATCTTCTTCAATTTGGGACACATTCGCAAGTCAAATTCTTTAAGAGAAGTTAATTCTGCAAGACCTGGAAGCCCATCTAATCCTGAACAGTCATGTACACTGAGCTTCTCCACTGCTCTTATGTTTTTTAAACCTTTTATCTTCTCCATTTTGTGGCATTTTTCCAATTGAAATTTCTTTAGAGAAGTGACTTTCGGAAGACTTAGAAGCACCTCCAATTCTGGACAGTCACTTATCTTGAAGTCTTCCAGTGATTTTAGGTTTTCTAAACCTTCTATTTGCTTCAATTTGTGACACATTCCCAATTTAAATTTTTTAAGAGAAATTAATTTTGCAAGACTCGGAAGCCTGTCTAATTCTGGACAGTCATATATCCGGAGCTTCTTCAATGATATTATGTTTTCTAAACCTTCTATCTTCTCCAACTTATGGCATTTTTGCAATTGAAAGTCTTTTAGAGAAGTGGTTTCTTCAAGACTTGGAAGCGCCTTCAACTCTGGACAGTTACTTATATTGAGCTTCTCCAATAATCTTAGGTTTTCTAAGCCTTTTATTTTTTTCAATTTGTGGCAGATTTGCAATTTTGTGAGAGAAGTTAATTTTGCAAGACTTGGAAGCGCCTCCAACTCTGGACAGACACTTATATTGAGCTCCTTCAATGATCTTAGGTTTTCTAAACCTTCTATTTTTTTCAATTTGTGGCACATTCGCAATTCAAACTCTTTAAGAGAAGCTAATTCTGCAAGATTCGGAAGCCTCTCTAATTCTGAGCAGTCGTTTATTCTGAGCTCCTCCAGTGATCTTATGTTTTCTAAACTTGGAAGCACCTCCAATTCTGGATAGTCGCTTACATTGAGCTCCTTCAGGTTTTCTGAACCTTCTATTTTCTTCAATTTGTGGCACTTTTGCAATTCAAATTCTTCAAGAGAAGTTAATTCTGCAAGACTCGGAAGCCTGTCTAATTCTGGACAATCAGATATCCTGAGCTTCTCCAATGATATGTTTCCTAAACCTCCTATCTTCTTCAACTTATGGCATTCTTGCAATTTAAAGCTTTTTAGAGAAATAGTTTCTTTAAGACTTGGAAGCGCCTCCAACTTGTGGCACATTTGCAATCCAAATTCTTTAAGAGAAGTTAATTTTGCAAAACTCGGAAGTCCCTCTAATTCTGAACAGTCATATATCCCGAGGTTCTCCAGTGATGTTATGCTTTCTAAACCTTCTATCTTCTTCAATTTGGGGCACCGTTGCAAATAAAAATTCTTGAGAGAAGTTAATCCTGCGAGACCCGGAAGCCCCTCTAATTCTGGACAGTTACTTATTGTGAGCGTCTTCAGTGATTTCAAATGTTCTAAACTTTGTATCTTCTCCAATTTGTAGCAGCTTTGCAAATTAAATTCTTTTAGAGAAGTAAACTCTGCAAAACATGTAAGCCCGTCTAATTTTGGACAGTCACTTATATGGAGCTTCTCCAGTGATTTTAAATCTTCTAAACTTTGTATCTTCTCCAATTTGTAGCACCTTTGCAATTCAAATTCTTTTAGAGAAGTAAACTCTGCAAAACATGGAAGCTCGTCTAATTCTGTAGAGTCACTTATATTGAGCTTCTCCAGTGATTTCAAATGTACTAAACTTTGTATCTTCTCCAATTCGTTGCACCTTTGCAATTCAAATTCTTTTAGAGAAGTAAACTCTGCAAAACTTGGAAGCTCATCTGACTCTATGCTCAACTTCCGCAACGATCTCAACTCTTGTACACCTTCTACTTTCCTGACTTTCCTGCTACCTTTCAACTTAAAAATTTCTAAAGACGCTAATTCTGCAAAACATGGAAGGCCGTCCAACTCTTCACAGTTGTATATCTGCAGATTCTGAAGGTTTTTCAAGCCACGTACACATCTTATGTCCTTCAGGACATTACAATCTTCAACATATATGGTCTTCAATGTTGCTGCAGGGTTTCCAACTCCTCTAAATCCTTATTTTTTTGAAGATTAAGAGTCTCCAGGAAGGGACAACAATCTCCGCATATTGAAATCCTGGGCACTTTCGTGTCATACAGATCCATCCTCTTGAGCATGCACCCTGACCCAAAACTCAACTCACTGATTGGGGTCGACAATATTGTCAGACTTTGAAGATGAATAAGTGATTTTGGTAAACACTTAACTCCTGAATCATTTATAGTTAAATCTCTTAATAAATTGAGATGCTCCACAGAATCCGGTAAAGATTTCAACTTCCTACACTGTTCAATTTGAAATGTGGTTAAGGAAGACAAATTCCCAAGAGACGTTGGCAATGCTGTCAAGAAGTCACTCCCTATCTTCAACTTGGTTAACTTGGTTTGCTGAAAGATGTTAGCTGGCAGTTCCTTCAAGCTGGTATATGTTAAATAGAGCTTTGTTAAGGAAGCCACTTCTGGGAGGCGCAACTCTTCCAATTTCCGGCATCCATTAAGATTCAGATACCTGAGCTTTGTCATGTTTTCCAGAATGTGTAACTCCGAATTGATGATGAGCCGACGGCATTCATTTAAATTAAGATACTCTAGGAGCGTCAGTTTCTTCAAAGAATCTGGTAGCATTTTCAACTTGTTGCAACCACTCAATTTTAGGTGTTGCAGACTTGTCAACTCGCCGAAATTACTCGGCAGGGATGACAGATTTCCACACCCTTTGATTTCCAGGTGCTTCAGCGCTTGGAGATGACAAAATTCTTGTGGGAGGCTGCTCAATCCAACACAATTGCCATAATCCTTACCTATTGATATCCTTTTCAAATTAGTGAGACGTCCTATTGATTTTGGAAATGCCCGCAAATTACGGCATTGTTGAATAACCAGCTCTCTCAGCTGCAAAGGAGCCTGCAGCCAAATTTGGATACAATTAACAGACGATAAATTAAAAAGTATTTCCCAAGAGCCATTTTTAGAGAGCCATAGAGTAAGATACTTACGTCCGCATCCCGTTCCCACAAATCTTCTAACCTCCGAGCGTCGTCAAATTCTAAACATCTTAATCTTTTCAATGAAAGCCAAGATGGAAGATTTTTGTGCTTAAACTCATTACACTGAAGCCAGGCCAGTTCTCTTGATATTTCACTATGTTCCTGATTAATAAAACCTCCATTACCAACAAAAATCTTCAGTCCAAGCGAGCAGGGCGCAAGGCTATGCTCTCCTTGAGTTGTGTGTATTATGATCTTCCCTTGCTGTTGGTAACACTTGTCACCAATTGCGTTTGCCATTCCTCGGACTTTTATTGCTTGCTGAATAGTCAAAAGTAAAAATAAGAAATACTTTAAAACAATACAACTAGAGAAGCTGGTTACCATTTCGTAGATTACTAAAACCATAAAAGAAGGCATTGACTTCACCTGTTGAGGGAGAATCTCGATAACCTGCTGTGGAGACCAAAGGCGATGAGGTGAGTGTCTATTTGCAATGTCCCTTCCCAGATCTCTCAAGTGATCATGCATTCTTATGAAACCATTTTGGTCCTCTTCAACAAGACACTTATTGAAAAGGGTTTCCCAACCAAGCAATCCATCCCACTCTGCGTCCCATGCTGCAATGGCCGCACTTTTTCTATATCCAATGAACAAACAGGCTGCATCCAAGAACATCTCCTTGTCATGTTTATTTAGGGCATCATAGCTGACTTTGAGCTTCTTTGTGATGTCCTCGTGGGGTATCTGGGAAAATTTATTGAACGTACGCTGCCAATAATCCTTATCAAACTGGCCGTAAAGCTGTCCCCCTAAGACCTTGAGTGACAGAGGCAGTCCTTTGCAGGCATTCAAGAACTTATTAACAAGATCCTCGAATTCTAAAGGTGGAGAATTTTGTAAGAATGCATGCCAACAAAAAAGTTGTTTGGCATGGGTGGCATTCAGAGGTCTCATTCGATAAGTGGCAGAGATGCCCCACTGTTGAAGAACATGTGCGTTGCGAGTAGTAACAATAATCAAACTTCCATCACCAAGACTTTCCTTTGGTGGTAGTAGAGCATCCAGTTGGTCTATATGATCCACATCATCCAGCACAATAAGCACATTCACATCCGTTGACAAGCGGGTTTTAAGAATCTGTTTGCCTTCATCTAAATTGTCAAGGGAATCTTTTTTGATGCCAAGGCACTTTATAAGTGTTTTCTGTTTTTCAAGTAGCAGGCCTTTCCTGTCAGCATCTCGAACATCAGATAGAAAACTGGACCAATCCATGGCAGAGCTTCTCCTGTTAAAAATTTCCTTTGCTAGGGTGGTTTTGCCGGCACCACCCATGCCCCAGATTGCCACAATGTGTCTCGAGCCAGAAGATTTAAGTGCAAATGTGTTGAAGTCTTGTACAGTTTCATCCAGACCCACTGGATACTTAGCAACTTCTAATGGCACATTCTTCATCTCTTTCATCACACGATTCGCCACATTCTTCACTGCCCTGAGCTCGCCACTGAACAGCGGAAAACACAATTAAGTAAATAGACTGCATGTTAAGAGGAGATTTGAAAAGATAAAAGTGCTAATTTTGATTTTAATCTGAGTCATCAATTTTTGTTAAACTACTGTTTTTTAAGTGATTGGTTCTTTCTCACCAATGCTCGTTAGGAAATTTTTTTGTCTATTTTAATTGTTGCCCTTCATAGAATCGTATGGTTTCGAAATGCCCAAATAAACACAGAACATACATACACGTCATTTTTCACTTTCTTTGTATTTATTTACTTGGAGCTTTAATAGGTTTAATTTATACTTGTTAATTTTTAATAAAAATAAATAGAAATTATTTAATAATATTTTAAAAAAAAAATTATAAGTGAAATCTCTCTTAATGTTTACAAGTACTTCAAATAAGTACTTCAAATAAGTTAGTCAAGTTGTAAGAAAATTATATTAAATTAAAGTTTGTAAGAAGAAGAAAAATAATAAATTGTAATTCATAAAGTTTGTTTAGAATTTGAAGAAATAAATTTTGATAAAAATATTGAACAAAGAATTGTGTTGATGAATCTTAGAATGTAAACTGTATATTAAGTCATTTTCCTAATAAATAGAACTACACATCTTTAATCATATCATAATAAATAAGATCTGATAGAAAAATATAAATTTCTCTAAAAAATAATAAAACCCATCACAAGTTTTTATGCAGAAAGACATTCCAGTATATCATCAACAAGTCTCATGTTATGTACATAAAAAAATTGCTATAACTATAAAATCAAACATTTAAAAAATGACATATAAGTATATAATATAAATACTACACTTATCAAAATAAAAACAAATTGCTACAACTACAAAATCAAATGTTTAAAAAATAGCATATAAGTATATAATATAAATACTACATTTATCAAAATAGAAACAAACAATTACGAAAATAATGAATGCCAATGTCCTTAAAGATATATATTATATACAAGAGTAAAATAGTTCTTTTAATAAAGATAAAGATGAAGTAAATAATGTAGTAAAAAAATAATACTTAAATAAAATTTTAAATATTGATGTAGTAAACTAAAATTGACAAGAGATGAGAATGTTCCTCCATCCTTGGGTCCTCCAACCTTCATTTAGACCCCATCTACACCTCCTTGCACCCCCAACCACCACCTTTTTACTTTAGAACTTATATTTACTTATCATGTTGTGTGTGGGGCAAAAAAATAAAAAAAATACCTTCCTCTTGAGACATAATACACTTCTTTTCCTTTGATTTTTTAATTAAAAGAATAAGATATTTTAATGTACTATTGTGCCACATACAAAATGGTTGATCATTTTCTTATTCTTCAACCTATCTAGAGGCATATCTTCATTAGAACATTAAATTGAGGAAGAAGAAGAAGAAGGAAGTACAATCATCATCATTGTAAACATGTCAATAATTTCTTTTATGTTTTGACAACTTTGTTTGTAGATTTTTTTTCTCAAAGGCTTCATAAAAATTTATAAGAATTGTTTTCCTTCACAAATTGTTGCTTATGTTGAATAAGAAGTTTACAAAAAGATTAAAATGTGCTTCAACTTTATTTGTCTATTGCAACATTTTCAAAAAAATTATAACTAGAACTAAGGTCACTTAATATGATAGAACTAAGCAATGCCATTCTCAAGCTTACCACCAATTACATAATATACATGCTTCATATTTTTTTATCTTTAACACACATTATTGCATCCTCTTTATCACCAAACTTTATATTAAGAAGTTCTATTAGAAAATCAATTATTTTGTAATATGATTTTTTACCATAAAGATCAAGTAATATTTTCCATGTTTTCCAAACTTTAAATTTCAATGTATCAATTAAATAATTGTTTTAAGGAATACATAGATTTTATCAAGACCAAAATTCATCTATCCTTTTATTAAACTCTATTACATTTATGACGCTAATAAATGAAAGTTGTATCTAAAAACAATCTTCCATAAATCACTAAGTATTAAATTAATCTTCATGTTTTCACTTTATTCTTTATAATTTTTAAACACTTTATTTCTCCATTATTTTTTAAAATTTTCTAAAACATGTCCCTTTCAGTAAATGAGAATTTATTAAAATAGATTTTACAAAATCCATTCTACTAGATTTTGATCAGCCATTTTTCTATAGTTGTCAATCGCAGTAGCCATGAACCCTTTTACTTTTTAAAAGTGTATTTAAAATATTAAAATATTAAAAAACAGAAATCCTCAAGCCTTCGAGTATTAACCTTCCCTATTCAAACAAAACGTACAACTGCCGCAAAATTTGATGTGAAAAGGAGAGGAGTGCTATTTTGTTTTATTGGGTTACACTAGCAACAAACAGTGAATTATTAGGAAAGATTTGGACATCTTTCATGTAGCATCCAGCAGTGATTTTCTACAATTTATCTATTTTGTAGAGCAGTGATTTGTTAGGTATACCCTTTCAAATTTGATTATAAGTGGCATCAAGTAGGTGCAATGAAATAATTACCATCACTGGGGAATGAGAGTTTCTAAAAGTATGAAATGTATACATCTATGCCATGACATTCAGTAGGTTGGACAGTCATACATTACATTATAATGGACTATAGAAATATATGATATTTTTATCAAAATGTGTATCATTAAAAAAAAAATTATTAATTAGCATATAAAAAGTTATTACAAATTAAGGGAGAGGGAATATCTTTCTCCATGTAATTTGTAAGATTTAATATGAAGTACTCCAATGTATATATATTGTCATCTTAATAATTGTATACATAATATTTTTTCATATAACAACAATGTTTATTTGCATAAGCACCTTATTTTATAAATGACATATTTATATTAGATAGTAATACTATTTTATATGAATCAAAAAATATTCATTTCACTTATTAATGAGTGCATTTATGATTTTCTACAAGACATTCATAAATTGTCATATTGTAAGGATCCATCTTGACAAAGATTTGACCATTTGTTGATTTATATATGAACTAATTATTGATAATATATAGTATAAATATGTTGCAAGATTAAATCTTATAAACAAAAATTACTATACCAACAACAACACCTTGCCTAACTACTGACACCTCCGCTAACTTTTGGAATTCAAATTGGTATAAGAAAAAAGATGTCACCACTTTCGTTAGCACCTACTAGGTAATATGATATTCATTATTTCAAATGTTTTCAATTATTGTTTTAATTCTCTTTATAATTATTATGCTAAAGCCATTCCTTATGTGGACTTCACCGAGCTCATTTTATTGTCAACAATATGCAATCTCAAACAAGATATGCAAGACAATCTAAATGATCATAACCATTCCTCATCTTTCTTGTTTTTGTTCATGTCATATTTCCTATTCACCATTTGCTTCTCACCTTATTTTGGCTTGTTGTTTTATTTTATTTACATTCAATGTAAGTGCTTCAAGTTTGGTTATATTTTCATTTATTCCTATCATTATATGAATTCTTTGTTAAAAAAAAATAGTCATTTGTGATCAAGTGGGGAAACATCTACATCCAATTTAATTGGCATTAATTTTCTATGTTAATGGTTTTTCCTTTTATTTTTAATTTTTTAATAAATTTATTTAAAATAATATTATATATTATGTTTACATTTATATAATGCACAATAATAAATAGAAATATAATTTATATTTTATATGTAATGAAATAATAAATATGTATTAAATATTTAATACAAATATATACTTTTAGAATATAATGATATTTTAAAAATATATTTAATAATTAATATTATATAAAATTCAAATATAATATATAATAATAAATAAATACATTTCAATTAAATATACAATTTATAATATAATATTATACTTAAAATATATCCATATAATTTTAATTTTATTTTAAGTGTCTCTTCTTTGTGGTTTCATTAATAATAATGTCATCCATTACTAATACAGATTGTAGATTAAGTAAATAGTAATTATATTTATATTATGTTAGATCTTGTGTTTTAAGAATTAAATCATAATTAAGTTATACAAATTAATTAAGAATTGATTTTTTAATATTTTTTTAAGTTTAATTTTTTTAACTTCTTAAGTTTGGTTTTACTTCCAACCTTCAATATAAAAAGTGAAAATTTTAGCTTCAACAATTTTAATCTACTTTAGTAGAGTTTTAATTTTTGAGATCTAATTTATTTAACAATTTAACTATATTTATGTTCAACTTTATAATATATTTTTTATTTATTAATATTGAACTCATCTTCCCATAAATGTTTATATTGTTTCTAATATATTTATTATATTTCTAAGGTACATATTTTTATTAATATTTCAATTCTACAAAGTTAAAAAAATGGTTTCTCTTTTTTATTTAATATATATTTTGACTTTGCATTTAAGTTTTCCTATTTTAATTTTTAATTTAAATTTAAGTTTGAAGTTTATTTTAATTATTTGTCTTCTTATAAAATTACAAATAATAATTAAAAACTATTAAAATTAACTTAATTTATAATTACTTATCGTATTAAAATTTTAATTATTGTACAATAATTATATTTTAAATTTTCATTTTAATTTATATAATAAAATAAACTACAAGCTTAAAATCCCAATTAAAAGTTAAAGAGAGAGAAACTAAAAATTAACGGGACTTATGCGAGAGAGAACACCTTAGACCTACAACATTTGACCTATCTATTTAACACGATAGTCGATGGATTGGAAGCCACGCTCCAAAAGCTTTTGGTGGAGATTTATTCGAAGTGCTTGATCTTCAACTTCACGTTGTGGTGGGTGGTGAGAGCTACCTCCAATTTGGCGTAGCTTCTATCACTTTCTATATTTTTGGTGCCCTAATTTTATAACTTACTCGTTGTTTTCCAAAATGTACTGGAATACGTTTTGCCAAAGTTTGTAGGTGTAGGATAATAAAACAAACCGTTCATTCGTTCCACCCTCACCATTTTTCCTTTCTTAAATTTTTGCTTTTTATATGGGTCACATTCTCAAAATGTGAAGGGCGGTTGAGAAAGTCTTATTATTTGTCTCAAAGTATCACATGTCAACCTTGATATGTGAAGCTTAACACACTTGGTCCTTGTGGAGGGTACCCTTTTTCTCTACCTCACAATTATAGTGCCACTTGTCATGTTACTTGGGACGACACAAATCTACAACATGTCCTATTAATCAAAAGGTTTTAATACAAACAAATAATATGCTTTATTATTTTTCAATTTGATAGACATCAAAATTCTAACATAATAATTCTATCGCCATAATGCATGCTTAGATTTTCATTCTAAATAAAGCTTTCTTTCAATTAAGAAATGCATGCTTATATTTTTTTTACATGTTTTAATAAAATTATTCAAGAACTATTACCCTTCTAAGAGTCTTAAATTAAAATTATGCATTGTTATTATATATATATAGGTAAGTGTTATCAAAGGGGATAGTGTCCATTTATATTGATGTCAATGATATTCCACAAATCCATTAGATTTGACTCCACATTTTGTTGAGTGTTAAGTCATTTTTCTCATTAATAAAACTACACATCTTTGATATCATAATAAAAAGAGATCTCATAAAGAATTATTATTTTTTGTAAAAAATAAAAAAAATTATCACAAATTTTTATGTGAATAGACATTCTAATATAGCAACAATGAATCTCATATCATGTATATAAAAAAACTACTATAACTAAAAACTTAATTTTTGAAAAAATAACATATAAGTTTACAATATTTACTACATTTATCAAAATAAAACCAATTAACACCCCATCTACACCTCTTTTCACCTTCATCCATCACCTTTGTACTTTAGAATTTATATTTACTTATCATGTTGTGTGTGGAACTCAATGTTAAAAAAAATTACCTACCTATTGAGAAAGAGGAACATAATACATGTATTTTTTCCTTGACTTTTTGTTTTAAAAAGTAGGATGTTCCAATGTGCTATTGTGCCACATACAAAATTGTTGATCAATTTCTTATTCTTCAACCTATCTAGAGGCATATCTTCATTACAACATGAAATGAAGGAAGAATAATAAGAAGTACAATCGTCATTGTAAACATGTCAATAAAATTGGTTATGTTTTGACAAAAAAAAATTATATTGTTTGTCAAGGCTTCATAAAATTTTATATGAATTGTTTTCCTTCACAAATTTTTACTTATGTTGAATTAGAAGTTTAAAAATAGATTAAAATGTGTTTTTCCTTAAGTTGTCTATGAGTTGAAACATTTACAAAAAAAATGTAACTTGAACTAAGATCATTTAGGATGATAGAGCTAACCAATGCCATTCTCAACCTTTCCACCTATTACATAATATTCCTACTTCATATTTTTATCTTTAACACACATTATTCCATCCTCTTTATCACCTATCTTTATATTAAAAAGAAGTTCTATTAGCAGATCAATTCTTTTGTAAAATGATTGTTTGTCATAAAGATCAAACAATATTCTACATAGTTTCCAAGCTATAGATTTCAATATACCAAATGAATAATTATTTTCACCAATACACAGATTTTATCAAGACTAAATCTCATCTATTGTCTTTGTTAAATTTTACAAAATTTATCCCTCTAATAAATAATATAAGTTATGTCTTAAGACAATACATTCCATAAATCGTTAAGTATTAAATTAATCTTCACAATTTTACTTTATTCTTTATAACTTTTAAACATTTTATTTCTCCTTTATTTCTTAAAAAATTCTAACACATGTCCCTTTTAATAAATGTGAATTTGAAACACGAGATTTACAAAATCCGTTCTACTAGCTTTTGATCACCCCTTTTTCTCTAATTTTCAATCACAATAGCCTTGACCCCCTTCACTTTAAAAAAGTATATTTAGAATATTAAAATATTTAAAAATGAAAATTCATAAGCTTGTAAGTATACTAGTATTAATCTTTCTTTGTGGTATTCAAAAAATTACAACTACCACAAAATTTGATGTGAAAAGGACAGGAATACTATTTTTTACTTCCGAACTATAGGCAACCCCTTGAACTTAACTAGTGATTAATTGTTGTTTTGCATGCAACAAATCAAACTCTATTATTTTCTTTTCTATACATTATAATTATTTTTTCTTGATTTTATTGGCTAAAAATTTTGCCACAATGACCATAATCAAAAAAGTATTTAAAGATTTTTTTTTTTTAGACTCTTCAAAATTCAATAATTTAACTTATATAATTTCCAAAAACATATCAATAAATAGTATTAAAGTGAAATAAATATAGTAACATAATATTATGTTTGTTTCAATTTTTAATTTGTGTATTAATTAATATAAATTATATTGATTTATAATTGTAAAATTTATATTTTAAATAATATTATTTTAAAATATTATTAAAAAAATTAATAAATTATTTTTAATTATAGGTAAGGGAGCCTTGGAAGGTAAATTTGGCAAGCAGAACTTAGAGGTGGTAACTAATACAAAAACATCAAATAATCATTATGAAGGGAAGATACATGATCCTTTCTATAAACATAATTATTTTCAATTTATCCCTTAGTTTTGCTTATTTTAGAGAGGGTTTGGTATTATTTATCCCTCTAACCCATATGTTATTACTAATTAATTTTCAAATTTACTTGAGTATGCCATATTTTTAACTCCCTAAATTATAATTGGATTAATTGAATTATTTTTCTCAAAGAACACACAATCCTTGTTTCAATGTAATTGATCAAATTATCCAATTGTATACTTACATTATTACTTTTGTTGTGTATTCTATAGTGAATACTTGAGTTAATATAGTATCCCAATTGACAAATTTCAAGATTATTATAAAGTTAGTATCTTATAAACATTGTTATTGAAACAACGAATTATCTGCAAAACTTTTGGAAATCCTTCTTGTAGCAACCTATATATATATATATATATGCAAATCACTCTTGGTTGCTACAAGAAGGATGTCCAAAAGCTTTGCAAATAATTCGTTGTTTCAATTATGAAGGTGTAGCTAATTAACCCTATCAAGCAGGATCACCTAAGGTACAGTAGGGTCTAGCCCTCAGTGCGGAAAACTGACCTAGGTAATTGATCTAATTTTACTATTGAATATTTTTGTATTTTTCTGATGCATGTAATAAGAACTATGAAGCTAACTATAACCATTAATCTAAAGTTTCATTACTACTACTATAACAATACCATTCACTATTATAGTATGCATCTAGTATATTTTCCAGTGAGGATGGATGAACCATGCAATATACAGGAGAATCATTAGATGAAGTAGAGCTAGAATGATGACTATTACTTCTAGGAGTTGAAACAGGTGCATTTCTACGTGCTTCTAAATCATTATTATACTGATCTAAGATACGAGGTAAATCTATATTAGCCTGATCTCTTAATCTATTAGCAGCTCTATTTACTTCTAATTCTTGTTCTTTTAACCATGCATGCATATAACACAAAACTATAATGCATAAGATTATTGCAGCTATAATCATAAATACTGGCCATATCGGCGTACAATCATTGTCATGAGTATCACACATGAATCTCATTAAATGTGCAGGAAGTATGAAAAGGATATAATATGCCCAACCAGATAAAAGTAAACTAGATAAGCAAAGCACCATAAGACAAAGCATGCTTAGTAAGAAATGTAACAACCACAGAAAATACTTCGTATGGGCCCACCACACTCCGCAATATATGATATGACTAAATAATAAAATACTTTTAACTTCAGTATTTTCTTGCGTTGTGACTATATCAATTCTCTCAACCTTGGCTTATCTAACCTTAAAGAACCAGCAAGTTTTACACAAGTCCTAAGACAAGTTCATGGCTGCATTCCGACTGCTACAGCAGGTTGTATAGACGTTCAACGGATTATTAAAGCTTAGATATAGCGATACCTAAACCCCCAATACCCCAATCATCAGCTATACTGGTTTGCATTCACTCCTACCCTTCCGTACACAACTTGTCAATAGTACTCAACTGGATCCCCCTTTTCCGGTGCACAAGCCTCACCCTTCCCTGCTCGTCTCATTCCCCTAAACGGCCACCTGCCTAACACGGGTACTGACTCCGTCGGTACTGGTCTTTTGGCTCTCTTGCAAGTCCAGGGTTAAGTTGACCTCTATCACACCATGTCTCCTAGCTTGAGTGTCGTCTTCTACCTTGCCAGCAACTAGCCTATGGAATATCCCCCTGTATTTCAACCTAAGTACTTAAACTAAGAACTCGCTAGCTAGATAAGTTACAGAAAAATTACTGATATCGAAACAAAACTCGAACACACAGAAATATATTATATTTCATTACTTCTTCATAAGAGATATTACATTGCGAAGCAGGCCATACTAATATTCTATATGGATTACATTCTTACATTCAGAGGCTCAGCCTTATGGGCTGATTGCCTTAGCCTACAACCATTCTGGAAATACTAATATCCATACCTTCCAAGAGGCACAGAGACTCGACTTGACTCGAACTTGACTCTTCTCAATCCTTCGCTTCTTCACTCCCGAATTCTATCAAGAGAAATTCGAATGAATAACAAGGAGAGGCTCGACTCCTTATATAGATAAAGAGGAGCGGCGGAACCCAAAGAAACATTTTGGAGTCCGGGACAGCGCATCAACCGCACTAGAAAGTGGGGATACGGACACGACCGAAAGAACGCACTAAGGAGCACGCCAAGGGAATCAAATGGACGAAGGTGGGACACACCAACCGCTTTAGAGCCAGAAGCGTTACTAGAGTCCATGATTCGACCCAAACAAGGACACAGACCAAAGTGACAGCACACAAGTCACTTATTACAAAGCATCTTCTTTTCAGAAAGGCGGGAAGGTTAGACCGCGAAAGGAATCTCTTTTCAGAAGGCGGGAGATTAGGACCGCTGTCATTCTTTTCAGAACGCGGGAATGATGACCGCTTGGTATCGTCATGCTGAGATGTGTAGTGCATGAGCTGGCTCGCTTTACTCTGATCTTAACTAGGGAAGTTATCAGTCTAGTTAAGCCAAAAGGAATGTCTGTCTTTTGGTAAGTAGAATACACCACACTTCGTTGAAGACAGCTCAAAATTCCATGAGATTATCCCAGTTATGTTCTTCAGGGTCAGAATCCATCATAGAGCACTGGGAGAGAGTATCAGAAAGCAGGTGACTGGGAAGAAAGTCTGGCTGAGACTTTAAGTCACTATACTCAAAGGCATACTGTCGCTGTTCAGCTTTCCATTTCTTTTCAGCATCTGAGATACAAATAGGGCAGAAATTGCATTGAACTTCGCATCAATGAGGATGCTCAATTGGTGTCTTTAAAGTAAGCTCAGTCGGATCACTCGAAGGAGGAGACTGTCGTTCAGCAATGCAATGTCTACATTCGCTTTTACTGATGTCAAACTGATCACAATCATGATACCTTGAGTTATTCCCATAATGTAAGAAGGAATAGGTATCAAGCTGAAGTTGAAGTCGTTGTTTATACCAATCTTCAGACTGACATCTGAGGCATTCAGAGGGGAATACCTTACTTATGCAGGAGTGAACAATAACCTGCGGAGGCGGAACTGGTTTAGCACTGGCAATAGTTTCTGCTTTTTCTTCATCAGTCATAGGACCTATGCTTCTCATGGTATCTGGATCAGTAACCCAAGAACCATATTGTGGATCAATCCACCATTTTATACAAGCATTAGAACATAGAGGAGGAGGTCCACGAACGATGTCATTATATAATTTATTATCCTCGAGAGAATGGACACCAGCAGAAACAATGACTATCCTTTCAGTAGTAGCAAGCAGAGTAGAAGGACGTTCTGCTTCAAGAAATCCTCTTAGCTTAGTAAGAACATGAGCTCGAACAAAAGCAGGAGAGTGAATTTTCTGTTCAAATTTGATAGTCGGAGGAGGAAATTGCCGTGAACTGTTCGTAGTGCAATTGTAGAACTTTACAAAATGAAATCCAAGACTAATCTTAAACTTCATCTTTTTACCATCTTTAGTTCTACCAGCTTCAATCCACTCAAGAGGAGCAGATATCACTTTCATTCTGACAATGGGAAAACTGTGGAATGAAAACAAGGCCTGATATGCCTGTTTTATTATAGAAGGAAATCCTTCTAAGTTCGCAGCTTTTGTTATCAGCATGTTTCGAAGGAAACCGTTTTCGAACAACCAAAGCTTGTAGCTTTGCTCAAGTGCCAGATTGATAATATCAACCACGACATGTCCTAGAAACATACCTGCACAAACAGACAGAAATTTGGAGATGTTGAGAGTAACTCCTTTAGTAATGTTAGCATAAAATTCTGTCCATAATTCCTCGGTCATGGTACCAGCAGGAACTTTTGAGGTTTGATTATCTAATGGGAGATAATTCGTTGGTGGATCAACCGGTATAGATGGTTGATTCTTTCTGTTTCCCATCAGCTCGGCGCTTATCGCATACGCCTGCAATCTCTTACTCAGAGATGTCATGACGGCTTTGAATAACTTGTCATCCTTATGGGAGAAGGCATATTCAAGATTATTCATTAACTGAAGGTTTTCATGTCCCATCTTTTTCCGATGTGTAAGATACACCGGGTCCTTAAAGTAAGGTAATAGGACTTGTTCTATTTCAATAGTACCATCAGTACTTATGCTTTTTGGCAAAGCATCAGCCATCAATGGATTTGACGAGTCTTTACCGTCGACCGTTTGAGACGGACTAGCAATTCTTTTACCCAGAGAATTGTCTGGTTGGCGAAGGTGTAACCCTTCTTCAACAATACCGCGTATAGCGGATCTTGTTGCTGCATCATCCAGTTTTGAATCTGGACTTTTATTATGAGTCTTTTTAATGTTCCGAACAGGCAACATTTTGCAATGAAAGACTTGAGATGTCTTTAGTGCAAGAGTACGGCTTAAGGCGTCAGGAACTATGTTGTCCTTTCCCTTTACGATCTCAACAGAATATTTATACTGTCCAAGAAAAGATTGCCATCTGATTAGTCTCTGCTTAGCAAGGCAATTATCAAAGTTAGACTTCAAGAAAGATTTGAAATAAGTACTGTCAGTTCTAACAATAATATTATGAGAATAGAGATAAATGTTTGATCTCTTAAAAGCATTTAGAACTACAAGTGTTTCTTTCTCGAACGTTGGATAATTTAGTTCAACACCTTTCCAGGAACCAGATAGATATTTCACTATCCTTTCTTCAATCTTGTCAGGCCACCTGCAAGTAACACAACATCCCCAATGCAAGTTTGAGGCGTCAGTAGCAATGATTATTTCTTGTCCAGTTTCAGGTAGCTTATGGACTGGAAGGTCTTTAAATGCTAACTTTATCTTCTTGACATATTCTGTATCAGATGCAGACCATTTCCATTTTCCTTTTAATCTAGCAAAGAGAGGGGCTAATAGTTTACTACAGTTCGGAATGAAGTCTCTGCAGTAATTTAGTATCCCTAGGAATTGTCTCAGGGAGTCACTATTTTCAAACCTATCAGGGTATTCAGTACAAGCTTTCTTTGCTATATGTGGCTGCATAGTTATAGTGCCGTTCTCAATGGTATGGCCAAGGAAGTCAATCTTGTCTTGTGAAAACAAAACCTTTTTACTTCCAAGGATAAACCGTGTTTAACGATCTTTTGGGCAACAAGCTTAAGATGTGTGATATGCTGATCTTTCGTTGGTGAGAAGACTAATATGTCGTCGATATAAACCGAGATGAAGTCATAGAGATCCGAGAAGATCTCATCCATTCTTCTCTGAAAGATGTTGGGAGCTTGTTTGATTCTGAATGGCATTACGTTCCATTCAAACTGACCAAAAGGTGTAGAGAATGCAGTTAGAGGAATTGATTCTTTGGTCATCATTATCTGCCAGAAACCTGATTTTGCAGTCGAACTTAGAAAACCATTTGGCAGACTTGAGTCTAGGTAAGAGCTTTTGAACATGGGGTATGAAGTACCCATCTGATTGTGTCAACTCATTCAATCGTTTGTAGTTTATGGCATTCTTGGCTTTTCCTCTAAGTTGTTCAGCATGGTTGTTAACCACAAAAGCCGGAGAGGAATGTGGACTGTGTGACTTTTGTATCAGCTTAAGTTGAAGCTGTTCTTTGAGTTGATCATTAAAGATCTTTTCATGTTCTATAGGGTAATCTAGCTCTTTTAGCCTAATCACAGCAAACGGTGATATCAGCTCAAGGTGACATCTAGCCTTATCTCTTTCCCATAGGGCTAGTGGATCTTCTCCAATGTTTGGTTGAAGCATTTCTTTAATATCCTCTAGGGTAAGAGGTTTGTCTAAAGCTTTATAAAGATGGAATAAAGCTTTACTCATTTGCTTCAGTGACTTTTGTTGTATGGAGAGGATAATGTTTCTTAACTTGTCTGTGGGAGCGACAGACTGTTTCTCAGTGTAGGTTTTCTTTCTTTTGTCCAAAGGTATTGGAATCTGCTCTGATGCAATCTTTCTTTTTAATTGTAAAGATTTTGTGTTTCCAATCTCACCACGGTTCCAAACGCGTGGAGAATCGGAAGATTCGTTTGATTCAAATTTAAATTCATGCAGAAAGGGCTCATGAGCTATACAGATTGTTGTATTTCTCCGTTTAGTGAAAACTTCTTCTTTGTCAGGATGCGTGAGCATGATAGTAGAATCAATTTGTGTGAAAGGCTGATATTTAAGCAAGAAGTTTTGCCCTAGGAGGACATCTGCATCAAGCGTTGGAGCTTGCCAGATCAAGGGAATAATGAACTATTTTCCAGCGATAGTGCAAGGCACATTAATTGCAACAGTATCATATTGAACTTTCCTTGATTCAATGGACACACCTACAATTTGTTTTTCAGGTGGTACTTGATACCACAGATGTTCTGGTAAAGCAAAAGGCAATGCAAGAGACATGCCTGCACCAGAATCTATGTAAGCATATAGATCATAGGTTGAATAACCTTTGAAGTCAAAACTGAGTTTAATATAAGAACACATAGGACCAGAGATGCAGTCCCTAGCAGCTTTGATCTACTGATCAGTTTTGCAAACTTCAGAATATATTGCTGGCATTATAGTAGTGAAAGGTATCACTATCTTTTGGAGCCCAAACTTTTGTTTCAATCTAGGAGCAGACTGAATTTCGCTTTGTTTTGTTTCTTCAGTAAGTTGACCGAGGGAAACCTGTTCAACTTCTGAGATTGGTACTGGCTCAAGATCAGGTAATGCCGTATGCAATTCATCTAATGAGAATGAGCTTTCGCCTTTCTCATAGGTTTCTTCAATTAATGACTCATATTGTTGTTCTTTGGCATATTGTGCTAACTCTTCGTAGATCAACTCTGCAATGTCATGTGTTTTGAATACACATCTAGTTAATGCAATTAAGCATTCAGAGTGAAAATTTAGATTATGCTTAGAGTCGCAGAAACTCAGAGCAATTTCTTTAATGTCGCAAACATCACAAATGAAGTGTTGTGTCATTAAATTGAATTCGCAATCTTTGTATTCCTTTTCATCGAAGTTCAAGGATGAAAAGCACAGTGATTTATTGTGGAAGACATTAGCATAAGGTGTAATCAAAGAATTCACAAGATGTGGAGTGTATCTTGTCAGAAGGGAATTCTCAGTACGCTCTTCCATTTCGCAAGGTTCATTATCACTGTCCGATGGTGAATACCAAGATCTTGGATCAGAAAGACATTCAAGATCTGAATGATAGCTTTCGTCGGAATCTGAGACTTCTGTCAAGCTATAGACATCCTCTGCTTCAGTTTCAGAGTTCACAAGGTACAGTTGATTAGCGTTAGCCAAGAGTAGCTCATCTCTAATCAAACTCAACTCTTTAGTAGGGAGTTTTCTTTTATCTTTACAGTCACTAGCATAGTGACCTCTTTTCTTGCAAATGTAGCAAGTTACTTTAGAAAGATCTCTAGCTTTACCCCTTCTGGGTCCAGAACGTTTGAAGTATCTTTTCTGGAACGGAGCTTTATTTTTCCATGTTTTAGATCTTCTAAATTTCTTCAATCCTTTTTTGTGAGAGGTGGAGTAACCTCGTCGGACCTTGTAAGGCTTCATATCATGCCCATGCTTATATTGTCGTTTAAACCTTTTCTTAGAACAAGACTTACAGCTACAAGAACTATTAGTCTTTTCTCTTTTAGCATGTGCACCCCAGTGAGTCGGGACATCTACCAATCTGTTACAGAATGGTTTACCCAGCTTATGCTCACTAGCTTTGATTTCCTTTTGCATAACAGAAAACTCACAAGCTTCTGTAAGGAGCTTAATGATTCTCTGATAAATACATCCAAGAGTATAATGAGTCAAAGGAGTTCTCTGGAATTCGGCAACAAATCTTTCCTTCCAAGGCGAGGGAATCTTATTTATGTAAAGATCATAATATTCAAATTTTCCCAATTGCCCGAGTTGCAGGAAATGATGTTCAAACTCATTATGGAAAGCTTCATAGAAATCCATAGAGACAAGTCTCATATTTTGTAGATGGCTTTCCGCTCTTGCTATTCTTTCAGTACTAAGGTTGCTTAGGTCACCACAGAAGAAGGTGTAGAATGGTGTGGCAAAGTCCACAGCAGATTTAGAATCTTTTATCCTTTCAATCCATTCTTTCCCTTTGTCTGAATTCTTATAGGCTTGCCAGAAGTTGTCTGACTTACCTCGCAGTGTAGCAGCAAAGTATAGCTGCACATTATAGGAAGGCTGAGTATACATCGAGGATGCAACTGTGTAGTCTAGAGCCTTTACCCAGTCAGCAATGGTCTGACGTTTATCGACTGCGTTATCCAGATCTAAGCAAACTCCTTTTGTGATAGGGACTTGAGGTAGGATAGTAGGCTGATATCTTAGTGTATTCCATTCACCTTTCTTGCCTGAGGGCAAGTTGCCTCTTGCTCTCAATTTCTTCAATGGTTCTTGATGTATAGTCTGATGAATGTTAGTGATGGAGATTGGATGTGCCGGATCGACATCCATTCTATCAACCTCTGAGGGCTTTCCCATCGAAGGAGGGGAAACAGGTTGTGCACTGGTTATACCAGACGTAGCATCACTTTCTTCGAAGACTTGTGGTTTAAAGTGAACCATTTGATTGTCCAGTTGGAGTTCTGCCAGAACATCAAGGTTCTATTCTGCTAACTCATACCTTAGTAATTCATCTTGCTCATGTTGTCGCATGATTTCCTCTTCTTTCTTCAGCGACTCGTAGATCTCGTTTTCTCTGTTCAAATATTCGGACTGAGCATCGAGAAACTCAATCTCTTCATCTATGTTATCTGGTTGGTGTTCATCCAGATGTTCTTGACAGAGTAGATCACTTGTTTCAAGTAGACTAAGAATCTGAGCATGAAATTCTTTAGTCTTTTCATCAAAGATGCCTGCGCTTTCTTTCACTTCAATCTTTTCAGATTGCTTTTCAAATGATGTAGTGCCTAACTCACCACGTTCAACAAGCGTACTCTGATAGAGGTTATATGCTGTGACAGCATCTTCTGCCATATAGCTAGCACTCGTGAGTGGAGCATATGCAGGAAGTTCATCTTGAGTTGCGTAAGCCCAAGAATAACATTCGTCTAAGGTGGCAAATAACATTCCGTCATACGGGAAGTATTTTACAGGAGTGGTTTCACCTGAAGGGTGTAGAGATCCATAACTTATGAGAACAGAATTTTTAGCACATCGTATCATAGAATGGATTCTGTTCAATGTGGTCAAGCGATCACATTTAGTTCTAGGATCGAGAAATTCTTTGTTAAGAATTTCAT
>VDFB02193867.1:467309264-467339410 GCA_007258455.2 Sequoia sempervirens
AGGGTTTAAGGGTTTAGGGTTTAAGGGTTAAGGGTTAATGGTAGAGGGGAGCTCGAGACAGGAGTGAGTGAGTGAGAGAGAGAGACCTGAGAGAGGGAGAGGGGGTAGAAGGGATAGACTTGAGAGAGAGAGAGAGAGGGAGGGATTGGGAGAGACATAGCGGGTAGAAGGTTTAAGGGTTTAGGGTTTAGGGTTTAGGGTTCAAGTTTTAGGGTTTATGGTATAGGTTTTAGGGATTAGGGTTGAGGGTACAATGTATAGGGTAGAGGGTAGAGGGTATTGGGTTGAGTGTTGAGAGTTTAAGGGTTCAGGGTTTAAGGGTTAAGGGTTTAGGGTAGAGGGTATAAGGTTTAAGGGTGTAAGAGTAGAGGGTAGAGGATAGAGGGTTTTAAGGTTTTAGGGTTTAAGGGTTGAGGGAGTAGAGAATTAGAGGGTTTAGGGTCAAGGGTAGAGAATTAAGAATTATAGGGTTAAGGTTAGAGAATTTACAAAAAGGGTTTAGGAGTTTGAGACTGAGTTTAGGGTTAAAAAGGTGGGGAATGAGGGAGAGGGGGTAGGAGGAAAAGACTTGAGAGAGAGAGAGGGAGGGAGTGGGAGAGATAGAGGTGGGGAGCTGAGATGGGAGTGAGTGAGTGAGAGAGAGAGAGAGAGACCTGAGGGAGGAGAGGGGGTAGGAGGGAGAGATTTGAGAGAGAGAGAGAGAGGGAGGGAGTGGGAGAGAGATAGAGGGTAGAGGGTTAACGATAGAGGGTAGAAGGTTTAAGGGTTTAGCTTTTAAGGGTTTAGGGTTGAGGGTTTAGGGTTGAGGGTATTGGGTTGAGGGTATACGGTTTAAGGGTTTAGGGTTGAGAGTTTAAGGTAGAGGGTAGTGGGTTGAGGGTTTAAGGGTAGAGGGATTAGGGTTGAGGGTAGAGGGTTTAAGGGTATATGATTAAGGTTTTAGGGTTTAGGGTTAAGGGTAGAGGGTGGAGGGTTTAAGGGTTTAGGGTAGAGGGGAGAGAGATAGAGAAGGAGGGAGTGAGAGAGAGATAGAGGGTAGAGGGTAGAGGGTTAAGGGTACCTTGAGCATAACTTCCCAAGGACACATGTCATCCTTGGATTGTTGACATGAAATGACCAATCAAAAGTTAGTTTCCATTTTCTCTCTCTTTTCCCACATGTATCTCTTATATTTTTCTCTCAGGATCTCTTTCTTTGTCTTTTTCTTTCTCTTTCAATCTTTATCTTATCTCTCTCTCTCTCTTGATATCTATCTATCTTAATTTTTCTCCTTATCTCATTCTCTATCTATTGAGTTTTTCTCTCTTTATTAGCCAATAGGCTACATATATCATGAGATTTGAGGCTGAAATAAGTTTGATGCCTACAAACTACTATTAAGTCATTGAAAAACAAGTTTCAACTACCATTTAATGGTAAACCAACTGCACTTTAATGGTAAAATTCTTTAAATATTAGGTAAAAGCCTCCAAAATACCACTTTTCACATAGAAGTCATATAAATATTGATTTCGAAATTGGATGAGAACATTCTATTTTCATTTGTAGTATTTTTTGTCAATTTGATGGCAACTTTCTTTTTTTATTTGCATTGATTTATGTTTTAAATCTGTGTGCACAAATTTATAATTAGATAATACTTAATTTCTTTAAAGTATTGGAAGCCTCAACATACTATAATTATTTATTATAACCAACATTTTTGTAATTGTTGATGTCTCCATTTGTAAACCTTATATAGAAAGGAATAGAAAGGGCCTCCAATAAAAATGACCTCCAAAGGAAAGTCTCTTTTTTTTCATTTTCAATAATTATCTTCATTCAAATATTTTTTTTAAAAATATCATGGAAGTGCAATACCTTTGAACAATTATTTATTTAGCCTATACTATATTTTTTTGTATATACATTTATTTATAATTATATCTTACTTTTAGATTTTTTTTGTTTTTGTTATGTGATTTATTGGGAGATCTTCATTTTAGAGTTTGGCACTTCTTCTCCTATGCCTATCCTTTACTCACCCTACACACCCCTAGCTTTTCCTTTTAATTACCTCTTCCCAAACATTTCAAATATGATTTTAAAGTAAGTATACTTTCACTTTTGTGCTAGTTTAATCATCCCTTTAGGTTGGTTATGCTTTATTATATATCCTTGTAAACCCTAGATCCTTAGAGCCTTACTTTCATGCTATGGATTCTCATGGTCAATTATATTTAGCCTCTCTTAATGCTTCCATCACTAATTTTGACCTCTTCAAATATTTATAACAGATAATTCTATTGTTCTTGATTCACTTATGACATTCTATCATACTAATGAGATCACATTGTTTATGGAAGCTTTAAATGAAAACATGTATCCTTTTCATTTCTTTAGGTATTTGATTATCACCTTTCCCACTTTGTTGGACATTCTTATTTCACCACTCCATGATCATCACATGTTAAATATCTCTTATATGAAGTGATAGTATATTTTTTTTGTCTCTAATGATACATTGACTATAAGCACATTTCCTTCATAAGTTCTATTTATAGATGATGGAATTATGTTTGCTTATAATTCTATTTATGCATGGGATATAGATTATGTTTCTTTATGTTTTATATCTTATAATAAACCTAATAATGATCATGCAGAATAAACAACAATGATATAATCATACTTCTTACTAATGAAAATATTGCATTTCATGATGGTTTTTCTTTCCCATATAAAAATCTAGATATGTCTAAATTTTTCATTCCATTATTTAACACTTATTATCAATTGTTTAATTACACCACATGCAACAAGAATTTGTAGCACATCCAAAACACATACTCTCTAACATGTTAACATACATTTAGTTTTCTATCGGTGTATTCCTTGAACCTCCTTTAGGTGCAAGTGCTAGTATATATACCTCTCTCTCTATAGAATTGACCCCCCCCACTCTATAATAACTTTTCTAGCTATAAGCGGAGTTGAAATTTTAAATGAAATCAAAGATTCTTGAACTTAAGAATTCCATGGAACAAATATAAGTTGTATATAATTCTAATTTAGGAAAAATGATTTTTAAAAACTTCACTAGGTTTCAAACAAGTATTGAAAGCATATATATAAGTTTACATGCAAGCAAAAAAAGTGAGAGATGATGCTATAAGTGTAGTTGAAATTTCAAATGAAATCAAAGATTCTTGAACTTACGAATTCCATGGAACAAATATGTACATATAATTGGAATTTACACAAAATGATTTACAACTATGTACAAGTTATTATAAGTTCTCACTTGAACATGTATACAAGTACAAGTGAACTTTAAAATCATGGATATAATCAACTCAAACATTTTGGTTCAACCTGCTCTTCAATAACATGCAATTTTTTTAATGATCATCACTATCTAGTCTCAATTTTTTTGTCCATGTGCATGTGGAACTGCATGAAGATGTAGGGCGGTAGCAATTTTTAGGTGACTATATTGATATACCTTGCTATCAAGTTGATAGTCTCCAAAATGAATCCCATGTTGAACAACTTTGGATTTTTTTAGATATATCCCTTGCACTACAATATAACTTGCATGATAAACATGAACTTGAGGTAAGATATGTGAACTTGTACAATATTTTCATGGTCAAGGTTTTTACAATATATATTTAATATTTTTAATGTAATGTGCACATGTGAACAAAATGTATATATATAATTTTAAATTCAAAATCACCTGTGGGAAATAACATTCCATCACTTGTTTTAGGTTGTGTTATCTTATTCCTCTCTTCTATGCAATGCAATAAATAATAGCTAACACCTTCTATGTTTCTAGGCTTTGCTATGATTGCAAAAAAATCTCTTGTACACCAAATTTACATAAAAAATTTCTAAGAAAATTAGAAATGTCTCTAGACTTTAAAGATAATTAACTATATATATATAATATTTAAATTATTAAAAAATTACACATGTACCTTCTCTAACCAATCCTAAAATATGGTCACAATCAATTGAAATCAAAGGAATTTCTTCAAATCTTTCTTCCTCATTTTCATCGTATGTTTCTAAAACAACTAGTGGCACCATATCCCATTTACTAGCATATCCAAGTTATTGGTTGTTGCATGTATGATTAGAGTTTCCTGCAATGCACTTAGTGCAAAAATAGAGTAAACCCTTGTGTATAATTTCCAT
Source organism: Sequoia sempervirens (assembly GCA_007258455.2). NCBI lineage: Eukaryota > Viridiplantae > Streptophyta > Pinopsida > Cupressales > Cupressaceae > Sequoia > Sequoia sempervirens. The sequence goes on from VDFB02193867.1 coordinate 467,313,450, forward strand.
CCAGGGTGACTACCTAAACTCATTACACAATGTAAAGATCTTGTTTTGTCTACCCTCTTACATCCATGCATCGATATTCTATCCACACCTAGATACATGTACAACAACAAAATTATGTGAACAAACATGTATGTATATATATATGTGTGTGTGTGTGTATATATATATAAATTTTAAATTTAAATATTTATTGAAATTTTTGAAAATGTAATTTATACACACCTGATATCTCCCAAAATACTCTATGTGGAATATTTCAGTTTGTTCTTGAAGATGTGCCGACCTCATTTGATGCAAAGTGTTTCTTACACCATTCAACAACATCATGTGCATTTTCTACATGATCTTTTGAATAACTCATTTGATGCTTTCTTAAAGCACGTTTGATGCAGGCTCCTGCTCCATCATTCTCACCCTTTCCATGCCCACTCTAAAAATAAATCCAAATATGTGGTATTTTGTAAATTTTATGCTATCTAGATAGTACATAAAATGATCATGATGATTTGAGTTGTGTTGCACATCCATCTAGCCATACAAAATTCTTTTCAAATTGTACATCCCTGCTTCTCAAATTCTAAAAAAAAATTGTAAAGCAATGTTGTACAAAAAGTGTGTCATGCTCTTTATCATCACTAATATAAAAGTGATATTCTTTCTTAATGGATTGTTGTTCATCTGTACTCTCAACACCATCCAATTCTGATTGTGCATGTCGATAACACACATGAACCATAATAGTGATTTGATTTGAAAAGTAATATTCTGATTGAATCTTCTTTTGATGTACAAAAGACTAATTTTTTGCAAAGTCAACTACTAATAGAACTGTTCCAAGTGGCAAAGTATCTCTCAATGTTTGAAATTTTTGTGCTTGTCACTTACCAAAAAAGGAATGTTGTATGTATGGTTGTATAAATTTTCAACAAATTTTCCATAAATTTTCAACAAATTTTCCATAAATTTTCCATTAGGAATCTCCTCTTCTACATAGTTTAACCTTGTGGATTCTTTCCTAAAATTGGTTTCTTTACATACTTGTAACTCTTGCAATTTATTGTCTTTGTTAAGTTAGTATCTTCATTTCTTGAAGGAAATTTAGCCAAATTTCCACATGTTTCACAAATTCCTTTAATGCAGTTTATTTGAGATCCATTTTCATGATCACATAACATATCCTTTCTGAAAAAACTTACCTATTTAGGAGGTACATTTTGAAAACCATAACTTTCTTCTCATGTTTTGAAACACCTGATAGTAGAGATTTGATATGATAACAACAACATAATATGGCTTTAACCTTTCAAACATTGTTTTCCCAATCTTTATATGAGGATATATATTACAAAATTTCATATACATCTCAAGTTGTGTTATGTCTAGCCAATGTTTAATATTATTTTTTGTAAATACTAGGACCAATCTTGTATCTCAAAAAATCTCTAGTATTTGATGATGGCCGAGTTTGATCATGCCAAAAAATTGAGATCAAGTTCCTAACAACATTTGCAATCCTATCAAAATGGGGAGCTCTACACATAATCTCCCAGTTGCCTTCTAAACTATCATCTAAAACCTTTCTCTTTTTCTCGTATTTTATTATTGTGGTTCTACTATAACCAATTTTAGCCGAAAGTGCAGAAATTTTTCTTTTTCTTGCATAGATCTTGATTTAGAATAGATGTCAACATCAACCTTCTTGTAGTGGTCTTATCCACTAATTGAGATCCTTTCCTAATGGAATCTAATCCTTTTTTAACATTTTCAATAATATATTTTTGTAAGGTCATGTGTTTCTTCTTATTTGATGTCAAATGTACACCCAACAATTGTAATAACTCTTTTAGCTCATTATGAAGAAGTAAACATGATAACAATTGGGTTTTTTCAAGTGTTTCAAGATGACTGAAATGATCATTGATTATTCCATTTATAGATTTAGTCATTGACCTCTTACTCTTATTTGCAGGTTGGTCAGCATAACATTTTAGTTTCTCCATATCCATCTCAAGTAAATGATCTAAATTTATATAATAAATTTTTTTCCTCACCTTTTCAACTAGTTTATTATGCTCATCCATACCAATAGAAGGAAGTGATGCTGACCCCTTTCCAACGTGCATTATTTGAACTTGGTCCTCCTCCCTATCTTCAAGGTGCATGTGGTCTTTAGCAGATTCGTTTGATCCAATAGCTAGATTTGGATCGACTTTAACATGAGAAATTCCTGCTTGTTGAGCCCTTTCTACATGTTGCAAAATATTTTGCAAAGAAAGTGAGAGATGATGCTATATAAGTGGAGTTTATGTATGCAAGCAAAAAAAGTGAGAGACATGATGCTATAGGTGGAGTAGAACTTTCAAATAACATCAATCTTGATTCTTAAACTTAAGAAAATTTCCATGGAACAAATACAATTGGAAATGGATTCAATTTAAGGAAATTGACAAATGAATTTTCAAAGTCACTAGGTTTTGGAAATTGGATACATGAATTTACAACCAGACTATGGGATCACAATAGAGCAGGTTAGAGGTCATTTGGATTTCAAAGTTCATTCACATCCAGGATCTTGTCACTCTCAACCTAACACTAGTCTACATCATGATCCACCTACAAATCATTCAAATGTTGCATAGACTATGGGTTTTATGGATTTGTTGACCAGTTCTGGTTTTTCATTGCCGATGCCATCTCATTGCATAGTCCCCTTCACTCATCATTTATGGCACGAAATGCAATTGATCAGATGGATGCAGATGTTGACCTATCACTTGAGTATTTGGTTGATTTGGTGGAGATGACTATTGCAGAAGACTTAGATCATCTAATATCAGATGATGTGCATGTGCACGTTTCAATTCTTTTTTTAATTATTTTTAAATTTTAGTTTTAATTATATATTAATGTACTAATATATATGTATATATTTTAGGTTGACATACCTCATGTTACTCCTAGCCTTGGTTTAGATTGTGTATGTTGACATGAATCTATGAATGATTCTACTACCAGTGGACATGTGAGTTTTAAATTTTTATATATACATGTGTCTATGTACATGCATTTGTATTCATAGATCTAGATAGATATTTAAAAATACATGTACATTCTTAAATATCTTTCATAAAATTTATAATATATTATATTTATTTAACACATTGTGTACACAATTTTATTTGCAGGGCTCGAGACATCCATCAAAGTAGGGTTCTCATTCAGATGATCATTTGACTAGGAGTTGACTTTCATATTAGGCCTTGCACTAGAGTTATGATCTCTAATACACTTGCTTATATGATGATCTCTAGTAGTTGACATTTGATAATCACTAACTTACATTTGCTTATATGATATACATACACATTTTCTTATGTTTATATGTTTATTTTCATTCAATCTACATGCAATGTACCTCTTTTCTTATAACATGTTTATGTTTATACATCAAATCTATCTACATGTACATGTGTTTGCTTATGTTTAAATGTTTATACATTAATAGATACATGTGCATGTATGTACATGTTTACACTCAATAACATGTTTATACAAATTTTAAATCTATATTTGGAGAACTCATTCTCATGTATTTATGATTTGTATATTTTAAACACATGTTAAATGTGCACTAAATAAGAGTAAGAGGTCAATGACTAAATCCGTAAATGGAATAATCAATAAATATTTCAACATGAACCATTGAGGACTAGAGAACAAAATATAATTTTAGAAGGAACCCTAAGATGGAAAAAAATGGAGATTAATGGGATGAAAGATAAATGATGCAAGTGGAAAATTTTAAAAAAATATGAAGACCTTTTTCCTAGAATATTTACTAACCTAAAAGGTATAGAAGAAGAGGTAGGAACCATGCAATAGAACTAAAAGAAGGATCCAAACCATAAAGGAAAATAAAATATTAACTTAAAACCTCAATGTCCAAACAAGAGTTGAGACAAAATTAGACAAAATGTTAGGAGGAGGAAGGATAAAAAAATTTGAAGATACCCATGGTAGATGAGACCAAACACTTTCCTTTTATAATTATATCATCCTTCAAACACTTTTCCTCTTTATAAAAATTTATATTAAATTATTTCATAAATAATTTCTTAATCTACAACATTATTTAACATGATCATGCTTTCCTACAACCATGAAAAATTTTCCTCTACTATATATTTGGTTCTTCCCTTACTTTGCAATGAGCATAACTTATCTAAGAGACACTTTATTAAGCACTATGTTATCTCATTGGTTGAGATAATCTTGTACCTTTAGTATCAAGCTTGAGGAATCTTACACTTATATCCATGCTTATGGTTTTGTTTGGGAAAAAAATATCTTTTTGACAAGGAACAAAATTTTAAAATTTCTCTATTTGCATACCTATACATTAAATAACAACAAACTCCAAAATGAAATAACTTTTTTGATTACAACTTGATTCATTTAAACTAGGATAGTTATTCCATACACTAGAATGCATTTTAATTTTAATTTTTTTCCCATATGCATATAAATACAAGCTTATTTTTCATTATTCCATATCAAATTGCAAGATCAATTCACATTTATATCACTTGGAGAGTAGATTTTGGAGAAGAGATTTTTGCACATTTATCAAGGAGGAAAATTTTGGAGAAGAAAAGATTTTAGTATTTTTATCAAGGAGGGTAGATTTTGGAGAAGACAACTTTACATTTTTATCATTCAAGAAAAAATTTGGAGGAGAATTTACCTTTGGTAGAGGATTTGTTTTGAGTCATATTTAACTTGAAGAAAAAAATTTGAAAATAAAGAAAAATAAAAAATAAGGCTCAACAAAAATTGTCAAAAGAAGAAGAACAAATGAGGCATGGACAAAACTTGGTAAATTATCATAGAAAGAAACAAGGTACATGCTTATTTCTTCTTTCTCTATCTCTCTCTCATGTGTGTGTTTAGGACTTTTATTAACACTTCAATTTTTTCCTTATAAATCTATTTCCAACTATGAAAACCATGTTAGATTTAACTTGGGAACTTTAATACAGAAAAAATAGTCATCTTGCATAGACATTACCATAACTTCAAGAACCTCATTTTTCCTAAATTCCTTATCATCTATTTCCAATTGCATTTTTTCCATGGAATTCTTAAGTTCAAGAATATTTTATTTTATTTGTTCAACTCTACTTAAATAGTTCATAGTATCTCACTTTCTTTGCTTGCATGTAAATTCAAACAAGTAGGAAATTCTCAAGCTAAAGTTAAGCCAAATCTAGATATTCGATCAAACAAATCCGTTGAATAACACATGGACCTTGAAGATAGCGAGGAGGCCCAAGTTCAAACAATGCATCTTGGAGAGGGGTTAGGATCACTTCCTTCTACTTGTATGGATGAGCATATAAAACTAGCCAAAACTTCTCTCACTTTCTTTGCTTGCATGTAAATTCATGTATCCAATTTCCAAAACCTAGTCACTTTGAAAATTCATTTTTCCATCTCCTTAAATTGAATCCATTTCTAATTGTATTTGTTCCATTGGAATTTTCTTAAGTTCAAGAATCAATATTGATGTCATTTGAAATTTCTACTCCACTTATAGCATCATGTCTCTCACTTTTTTTCTTGCATACATAAACTCCACTTATATAGTATCATCACTCACTTTATTTACAAAATATTTTGTGACATGTAAAAAGGGCTCAATAATCAATAATTTATCATGCTAAAGTCAAGCCAAATCTAGATATTGGATCAAACGAATCCATTGAAGAACACATGGACCTTGAAGATAGGGAAGAGGCCCAAGTTCAAACAATGCACGTTGGAGAGGGGTCAGGATCACTTCCTTCTACTGGTATGGATGAGCCTATAAAACTAGCTGAAACTTCTCTCACTCTCTTTGCTTGCAATGTGATGAAGACATATGCCTCCAAGAGGTCCTCAGCCAAACAATGCATAGTCTTTTGTGCCATATCTCCTATAAGTCTATCGAGTTGTGTGGGTGTAGGGATGCACATCGCTGTAAAAGGACCCATGTTTTTGTGTTGTACTGCAAATGGTGTGGATCGTGAATATCTAGACATCAAATACTAACCCACATGATCAGTAGATATCCTAGTGGTGGTAGTTGCAATGTCACCTACACTGTCAATTGCTTCCTTTTGGGAAGCAATGCTAACTTGATCTGCTAAGGGGGCCAGAGCTAGGGTGAGAGAAGGAGACCTACCACCAACCAATTTCCTAAATACTAGGGCTAGTCTATCTGCTCGATGATAGGTGTGCCTATCAGAAATCCTTCCCCACCCCTTACCAGCATATGATGGAATGTCTAAGTAGTTGAATTTGAGGCCAAAATGGACCCTAGCATACAACTGATAAACAAAATATAATGGAATTTGGCCATTGTTTGGATATTGAATGGATGTGCTCCAAGAAATTGTGGGTAGATCAATGGGGCCATAAAACGATCCACACATTTGGTGACCTGGTATCCCCTCACCTTATGTTGATTTTGATAGAATGGAAAGAAAGTGTTTTTAATAATTTATTTTGTCACAACATCATGTATTTGTTTATAAGGAACTTACTTCCTACATGTGGGAAAGAAAAAAAACTACTCTATCAAGGGAATATGCACTAGTATGCCCAAGTTCATCTCTTAGTTTTTCTATGCTTTGTAATATGGACATGCAAACTTCTGAATATATGCTTGTGTTTGTACTATCTATTAATGAGTCTCTCAATCTCCTAATCGCATTAGCATTATTTGCAAATAGTGTTTCCAGAGGTGGAATAGATGCATTTTCCATGTTATATGTATGTATACCCAAAGGAGCAATGAGACCTTGGAAAATAATATATCTAGATCTAGGGAATAGAAATCTAAAATAGTTCTAAATAAATTTACAAGTGTGCACATGATACATATATATTGAACCTATAGGTTGCACACTTATAAAATATGCATCTTAGATTAGATTTGTATATTCAAGATAATATCACTAGTAATGAATGCTACTTGGGATGACAAATAGAGAATTCACTAGTTCAAATAATTCATCTTTAATAATCAATAATATTTTCATATCATTGACAAAAAAACATTCAACATCTATCATAGTTTTTCATAATCAAAACATTCATTACTAGATTGCACACAAAAACATAATCTAAATAAGTTCTAAATAAATTTACAAGTGTGCACATGATACATGTATATTGAACCTATAGGTTGCACACATTTAAAATATGCATCTTAGATTATATTTGTATATGCAAGATAATATCACTAGTAATTTGAATGCTACTTGGGATGAAAATAAGAGCATTCAGTAGTTCAAATAATTCATCTAATCATCAATAATATTTTCATACCATTATCAAAAAAACATTCAACATCTATCATATTTTTTCATAATAATTTTTTTTCACCATTTTATTTAATTTTCTAAACATTTTACTTATTTAATTTAATATATTTATCAATTTATAATTCTTAAGTTCAAATATCACCCTTCTAGAGATCATATTAGATGGATTCCTCCATAAGAAACTAGATGAAATTTTAATTTTGATGGTTCTTTGAGGGGAAACCTAGGGCACTCTAGTACAAAATGTGTTGGATTAAAGACTTAAAAAATCTTGATAAAGGTTGTGTGATAGGGTGAAAATACTTGCTAGAATACGAACAACAAACAAAAGAGTACAAATAACAACTAAAGACACCATACACCTCAAGATTAGCCTAAAGATTAACTAAGCAAATCAAAATAGAAGATTTCACCTTGTTGAGTTGCCCTTTGGTTGACCCTTCGGTCTTCGATGTTGTATGCTCCTTGGATGGCAAGAGATGCAAGCTATAAGGTGGGATGAGGATGGAGAGATGAGTGAAAATGGATGCAAGTATGAAAAATTGGCTAAGTATGGCTCAAGAAATTTTTTTGCAAGAGTTTGGCTAGCATGAATGATCTCTCCTTAAAATGAGAGAAAAGGGGGGTATTTATAGAGAATTTTGGAATTCTCTAGGGAAATGGATGGTTGGGATTAAACCAGCAAGACCAAGATGTAGGGCTATGGTGTGTTGAGAACTCACAAGCCCTCACATCTTGACATGTGGCATGTGAAGTGGCTTGAAAAGGATGATTTGTAAATGAGGTGGAAATAAGGTACATGACATGGAGGTACTGCATAGTACTTTGGGATTGGACAAGATATCCTCATAAAGGAGGTCTTTGTCCCCATGTGGGTGAGAGGACATGTGAGGAATAAAAAATTCCTCAAATATCCACATGGGAATGAGAGAAAGAATTAAAAATTCACATGGGGAAAGGGAGTGCCTTCTCCAAAATGAAAAAAATATTTAATAGGGTTGACTTAGGATAGATGACATGGAGATTAGGTTGACCTAACTAAGTGATTAAGGTTGTGCAAGTACTTGATTAGACAAATTAATGACATATTTAAGGTAAGTGGTAAATGATGGAGGATGTTCACATGTGACTTGATGTGACAAGTCAAAGATCACATGGGGAAGAGAAAAAGGAATTTAATATTCCTTAGAAGGATAAAAGGAATTAAAAATTCCTTGAGAGGTTGATTAGGCTAGTTAATGAAGGATTAGAGGAGGGTTAGGTGGCTAAGAGAGATTAGAGGCTAACTTGCAAAAGTTGGAGAATGTGACACATCCTAATCAAGGATTAAGCATGTGCACATCCCTAATGATGAGATTATGAGAATAATTAAGATTAGATAAAAATGATGGACGATGTGACATATAGGGAATTAAATAAATGTCATATTTATTTAATTCATTTGATGAAAGGGGGAAGGTATTTAATTATTTAACTAGATACCTTAGGGATTAGAATAACTTTAGAGGATATTAATTAAATAATAGCGATATTACTTAATTAATGCAAATAAAGGGATGCTTAGATGAAAAGGGATAAATTTGGGTAAATTAAGTGTCCAAATTTAGGTGTCTACATTTTGACCCTCTTTGAGATGGTGTTACAAATTAGCATCATTTCAAATAATATTAAAACATAGAACCTAGAATAAAATGGTTATATTGGGAAAGATGCCCCAATTATTCAAAGGAGTGACTAGGAAGGAAGATGATGGGGGTGAAGATGAAAGTTAGGGATTGAGGATGCCCCCTTGAGAGGACATGCAAGTTTAAGAGAACATGGGTGTGCTCTTGAAATGGATGAGATAATGCAAGGGGAGATGATGAAGATGATGAAAAGTGATGGATAAAAGAGGATGAAAAGGCAGTAGGAGATTGAGAGGGGAGAGTGATGAAGGATGAATGGATGGGGGGATTTTGAGAGATGAGATGAAATGCATTCTAAATGCAATTTTTCCATCTTTAGGAGCATTGATTTTTGCTATAGCGGAAGACACAACACACCAAGGTATAGAGGACCAAGGAAAATTAGTGTCTAATGCATGAAACAAACACAACAAACAAGAAGGCTATCCCAACACCCCAAAGTCGTGATGACCTTGGTCGGGCTAGGTATTGGGATAACCACAAGCACACAAGGATGCCCCAGCATAACACAAGACCTTAGGGATCTTCGTGGGTACTATGTGGGACAACCGAGAAGACAACAACAAAGAAAAGATCAAGATACGCCCCCATGTTGACTAGTCAAAGCATACCATGATATGATGGATCAAGGAAACCATGACAAGTGATGATAGGGACCTCAAGTGATAAACAAAGCCAAAAGAATAAAAAAAAAATCACAATCAATTTCAAACATACTTTGCCATAGGATCAAAGGGATGGATGGGATAGATGAGGTTTGTTAGGAAGGATGCATCTTGTTGAGACTGATGATGGATACTAAAGTGAAAGACCGATATGATGTCAGATATTCAAAATCGATTGGATCTGCCAATACAAGTGGATCTCGTTTGTTAAGAACCAACTAGATAAGGGCATAGCTCGATGACGCGACACATAGAAGACATGACACAAGACTGGCACACCCTAAAGACCTAGGGGCTTAGGGTCTGATCAAAGAATAACCTTGCCTATGTGGAAGCGTAGAGCCCTCGTAGTTCGATAAAAGGCTAATGATAGACCATGATGGAGACTTTGATGGATGACAGGATGGAAAAAGAAGAAAGACAAATGATAGATGATAAAGGATCAGACAAAAAAAGAAAAAACACTGAAGATAGGTGATAAAGGAACCCCAAGGGTGGATCAAATGATCAACCTTGCCTACGTGAAAGTGTAGAGGCAACGTAGTTTGATGAAAGGGCCAAAGACAAACGATGGATAAAGGATGATGAGATAACCCTAGATAAGGGGATAAGATGATTGGACTGACACAATGCGACATGATAGACCTGTTAGATTGGATTGGAGGATGGTGACTACACAAAGCTCAAGGATGGGATAGTTACCTAAATCATCAAAAGATGAATTGGGAGGATGATATGATGGGGAGATGAGGGATGAAAAAGGAGAGGAGATTGAAAATATGGAGGGAGGGATTTGAAGATTTGTTTCAATATCCAAATATCTTGACTGTAGATGGACTAAAGCTTAGATTAGGGTTTCGATTAGGCTCATATTAGGATTTGTTGAAACCTAGATTAGAAATGATTTGAGGATGAGATGGGATTGATTCTACACCAAGTTCCAAGGTTTAAAGGATGTAAAGTGTTGACAATCAGATTTTTCTAGATTTCGCAATTTTCAAAAATTATCAAATTTTGTCATTTTAGGAAACTTCATGGTCATATGTTTGAGAGTTCAATTTTTTTCCAAAAATACCCAAAACTAAGATAGGATGAATTTCCAACTGACATCCCAAATTTGAGGCATGCATTCCAAGTTATTGACAAAAATGATTTTTTTAAAACTGAAAAAAACACTAGTTTGGGATTTTGAGGGTCAAGATGAAAGTTTGATGGCTCAAAAATGTGGCAAAATGGGGTCCAACCAACTCAAGGTCAATTTGGAATCCACATGCCAACTCATAACACAACCACCCGTAAAATTTCAACTCAAACAGACACTCGAGGCAAAAGTTATGGCCCTTGGAAGTTTCAACATAAAAAGCAATCAACAAAGATGAAGTGGGAGGATGACAAGATGGATAAATTAGTCGGGTACACCCACCAAAAAGGGCTAAATAGCTAGTGGGAAAAAGAACTAGAGAAGCTAGGAACCTTCACTCAAGTCCCATGGAAGAGAAGATCTGTCTACGCCTGGGCAGGCCCGCCCATGGACGAGGGCGGGTCTGCCCGAGCCCGGGAGATTCTGCCCATGGAATGGGGTGGGTCCACCCACGGACCCAGGTAGGTCCGCTCGCAACTAGGCAAGAGCCTTCCTAGGAGCTTGGGTAGGTTCACCTAGTGACCCGAGCAAGTCCGCTCAGGAGCTTGGGCAGGTCCACTTGGTGACCTAGGCAGGTCCGCCTAGTCTCGGGCGGGTTCACCCGGGGACTAGGGCAGGTCTGCCCAAGGACTGGGGTGGGTCTGCCCATGGACCCAGGAAATTCTACCCATGCCCAGGGTAGGGTCGAGGATTCAAGTGGAACAATAGAAAAAAGGGGAAAAAATAATGATGAGAAAGGATAGGAGATTGACAAGATGTGTAAAAGAAGCTGAAGTGATGATGATAAGATATATGGCATTGGATTGTGTGGCGAGTAGCCTATAGCTAGAGACCAATGACAAGGGATTATTAGATGGGATGAGGAGAAGAAGATGAGGATTGGGAGATGAAAAGGATTGGTTGGATTGATGGATAGGAAGATAAGGATTTGGATGAGGAAAAGGTGACCAGATGGATAGGTGAAAAGAGATGCTATGATGGGCGGATAGGAAGATAGGGATGGGGAGATGGATATAAGGATTGTTTGGAGGGATAACAGATAAGGACGGGGAGATGGATATAAGGATAAGGAGATAAGGATAGGGAAATAGAAGGGATTGCTTTGATGGAATGAATGATGTCTCCAAGGACTATATCACAAAGGAAGATAGATGCCCCCACTCTAGATATGTCATGTGCAAGTATGAAATAAAGAAGAGTAGGAAAATAAAGGAGTGAGATGGATGAAGATAGGATGCATGTATAAGGAAGGGAGATTGAAGGTAGCATGACAAGTGGATAGGGAAGGTAGGCAAGTGTGAATGAGTATTAGGATAGTGTGCGGATGAGGGGAATGTATGCTAAGAGGTGGCCAAAGCATGTTTATATGTTTGCCCCTATTGTTATCAAGATCATAGGGAGGATGGAAGGATTGGGATAAATGAGATATGCCAAGAAGGATGTGTAAGATAGGTAGGATGGAGGGGATGAATGAAAAGATGTATAGGAGGAAGATGGGTGCATAGCTGGAACCATAGTAGGAAGCATAGTGGATGGAGGAAGTGCATATCAGGAAGTTTCCCCCAAGTGCAAATGGGGATTTATGCATGATGAATTTTTGGATAGCATGCAAAAGGAAATGGATAAGGATAGGGAGGTGAATAAGTGGATTTAGGAGACATGCGATAAGGATATGGATGAAGGACTCAAACATCAAGTTCTATATGAAGCATTAAGAGCCCGTGTTCGAAGTGGCTGTTGGACATTGGTACAATCTTATGAGGATAAATGGATTTTGCAAGAGGATGAATTAGAGGGATTTGATGGGGGAGATCTATGTGGGGTAATGGATGGGATGCTAGAAAGGGTATGGATGGAATGATGGGGTGGATGTGTGGTGGGGCGATGTGTTTGGGACCAACATTGGCACATGTTGTGGTGGATGTGAAAAGATAAGAGGATTAATGGATGGAGAATGCGGGGATAACAGAGGAGATGGGATAATGAATTTTGGGATATAAGGACCCAAAAAAGATTTAGGAGATGGAGGAAGTGTATGATTAGTGTTTGGATTAGCAACTTTGGATATTCTTACAGATTTTTAATTTGATGGCAGGGCATCTTTTTTCTTTGGGATCCACATGGTTTTGATCTTTTTTTTGGTGGACTTTTGCGAGCTACAGATTTGATTTTGATTTTGGATTTTATTTTTCTTTTCTTCAACGTTTCATTTAGAGGAGACATGGGGAGCTTTATATTTATGTGGATGTTTGGATTTATTCCTTTTTGCATCAGTATCCAAAGTGATTTTACTAGCAATGGGATGGGTGTGAGGAGATGGATGATGTGGAGCAATTTAGGTAGGATTATGAGGATTACATGTAGATGGAGGATGTTTAGGTATGTGCCTTTGTTGATCCTGATTATGGGATATGCAAGCAGGATGTTTATGATGGGTGACATGGATAGGTGATGGATGGATGAAAGGATGAATATGATGAGATGGAGGGGGTGATTTTTGGATATAAGGGCCCAAAATGGACTTAGTGGGTGGAGGGACATAAGGACCCAAAATGGATGGAGCGGATGAGGGAGGAATATGGAAGGTTGTTATGAGGTGATAGGATGGAGGAGGAGGGATGGTAGTATAGGATCAGGTGGAGCAATGGGAAGAGCCCACATTTCTTTTGGAAAAGGCTCATTGAGGATGTCTAAAGGTTGTACCAACATCTTTATATTGCAAGTTTTTGGAAATAGGTCCAAGACCTTGCATACAGATTTGTTCTTTGACTTGGATAGGCTCTAAAATACCTTGCTCATGAAGGCCTAGACCTTTTCCTTGATAGTTCATTTTCTTGAGCATGTGATCCATGATAGGATTTTTGTTATTATGAAAACACAATGTGAGTCCATTATTAGGTGGAGGATGATGGGTGGTATATACGCTATATTTTTCTTCTAAAAGGAGGCCACCATGGAAGAATGTGAGAGTACCAAGGGGATATACAAGCGGTGTGGGGATAGCAATTTTAGGCGATGATGGGGGATCATGAGAGGGAGATGATGGGATAGCAACATTTGGATGGGTGGTATCAGGAGAGGGATTAGGGAATATGATAGGATCTAGATTTGTGGTAGCGGTCTCATGTGATGGAGATGGAGATGGAGCGATGGGATCTTGAATGACAAGGGGATCATGGAATGGAATGGATGTGGGACTGTGATCTTGAGATGGGATGGTAGGATCTAGATCTGGGGAAGGGGATATGTTGGCATGCTTTAGATTAGGCTCTTGGCATGACTCATTGTGTGTGGGAGGCATGATAATGGAGTCTTGGTGGGACTCCTTAAGTGGGGAAGATGGAGATGGAGTGGTGGAATCTTGAATGAGTGGGGGATCATGGGATGGAATGGATGGGGGACTATGATCTTGAGGTGGACTAGATGGGATGGTAGGATCTTGATCTAGAGAAGGAGATGTGTTGGAATGCTTCCGAAAATGCTCTTGGCATGACTCATCATGTGTGGGGGGCATGATAATGGAGTCTTGGTGGGACTCTTCAAGTGGGGAAGATGGAGGGATGGAGGATTCAAAAAAGTCATGGGAATGGATTTTAGTGATATAAGGAGTAGGAGAAGTGGATTGGATTTGGGTGTCATTGATGGGTTCGACATCTCTCAGAGTAGGAGGTGGGTGTTTAATGGATTCAGTAGATGTGATGGTAGGAGATGGGGGCTCAATGGATTTAGAGGATGTGATGGTTTCAATGGTTTGAGTGGTGCAAGGGGTGATATCATCAATGATAGGTGTTGTGTGGGGAAGAGTCTCATCACTAACGATAGTGGATGATGGGTTGGGATGGCATGATTCCACAAATTCAAGGGGTGGAGTGGGGTATGTCTTCTTTGTTATAAGTCCTTGGAGAATTTCTTTAGTGAGGAACTTGCATACTCTAGGTTTGGATGGCAAGATAGGAGTGGATTAAGGATTATGGATTAGTGGGGGATTAGGACTAGGGATTGGTGGACTAGGATTAGATGGGGGAATGGGATTACATGCAGGAGTGGGAATAGATGGGGGATTAAGATTAGATGAAGGGTTAAGACAGGGGTATTGGAATGGTGAATTAGGGCATGAGGACGTGGGTGGTGGATTAGGATAAGTTAATGTGGATGTTGGATTAAGATAGGAAGGTGTGAATGTAGGATTAGGGTGAGTAGATTGGTATGGAAGATTAGGGTAGTGGTTATATGCAGATGAAGGATTGACATAGGAGGATGTGGATGGGGGATTAGGATAGGGGTATTGTGATGGAAGACTAGGATAAGAGGATGTAGGTGTTGGATAAGAGGATGATGTAGATGAAGGATATGATGGATGTGATGGATATCCCTTTTCAAAGGTAGCATAAGGAGCATGATTAGGCATGGATGAAGAAATAACAAGATAACTCAAAGGGGTGATTGGATTTTGGAAAGCGGGTGAAGAAAGCTTACTAGCAATGATAGTGTCCAAGGAATCTATGCCATATTCCTCTTGATCGACGAGGCTTTCATTATCATTGTCAACGTAATTAGGGTTTCCCTTGACTACTATTGATATGATGATGAAAGGATCAAAGATTTGGGATGGGAATGGACTAAAGCTTAAATCAGGATTTAGGTTAAGCTCATATTATGATTAGATTAAAGCTCAGATTAGGATGATTGGATGATGTGATGGAATTGATTCTGATGATCGGATTTAATTATCAAAGGATGATTACGACACCAAATCTACTTCGAGATGGAAGTAGATTGATTGGAAAAGGATGCGATTGGATTGGATAAGATTGATCGATGATTGATAAGATTGACTCAGGGGTCAGATAGGATGATGAAAGGGACTGTAAACTCCATTTAGAGATTACCCTAGGTGACGTAGGATACTAATTGATCAGATTAAAGGACAAATGGATGATTGCGGGACCAAATCCACTTTAAGATTGAAAAGTGGATTGATTGGGCTGATGATGATGATTAACTTAGGATGGATGACAATCCTAAGCGAATGTTGATGATGACGATCAAATTAGACACTTAGGTCAATTTGGGTAACAACTTGAAATGAAGTTCAAAGGATTTGGATGGGGAAAATGATGATTTGATTAGAGAAATGGATGATAGAAATGGACAAACGACTGCTTAGAATGAGAGAAGGAAGATTCAAAATAGATAAATGAGTACTCAAAATGAGTGAACAAGTGCTCAAAATGGACGAAGGACTCTCAGAATGAGGAGATAGAGGTTCAGAATGGATGGATGTTTACTCAAAATGAGTAAACAATGACTCAAAATGGGTGAACAACTCTCGAAATGATGAGAGGAAGGTTCATAATGGATAGATGTTTACTTGGAATGGGTAAATAAATGATCAAAATGACTGAATGGGAGTTTGGAATGATGAAACAAGATGTGAAATAGATGACCATTCACTCAAAATGAGTAAATGAATGATCAAAATGGAAAAAAGAGAGTTCAAAATGATAGAAAATGGTTTGAAATGGGTGAACATTTACTTGGAATAGGGAAACGAGTGATCAAAATGGGGAGACAAGTGATCAATATGGTGAAACGAGTGGGAAAAATAACGAAATAGGCATCCCGAATGATGAAATGGGTGATAAAGCTGACATGTCCTCTAGAAGGGTCAGGTCTGCCTATGGAGGGTAGGTCCACCTATCAGGAGGAAGGTCCACCTATTGGGAGGGCAGGTCTACCTATGGAGCAAAATTTGGTTAAAAACGGCTAAAAAAGGCTCCAAAGGAATAGTTTACAAGTTAGATCCACCCCCAGATGGGTTAGGTCCACCCTTGGATGGGTTAGGTCTACCCCTAGAGGTTAGGTTCGCCTGTCCAAAGGGCAGGTCTGCCTATTGGGAGGTTTAAACTTGAATTTTGAAAAGATGACTAAGGAAAAGGACTCAAAACACAACAAACATCAATGAAAAGGATATGGCTAAGTCAATTAATTAGATATTCACTAGTTTCACACAAAGAAAAAAATTTAGACAACACAATCCTAAGTCTAGTAGTAAGGGTATGGTCCTCGATATACACCTGATATGTGAAGCCCAAACCGTGAACACCAACCCATTACAAGCGTGAGTCGAGAACCTTAGTGAGATACTAAAGGCTTAGACCAAATCTTCACATCACCCAACGCTTCGCTAATTACAATGTGGTTGGATTGAGGTACAACTTTTTCTCTCCCTCCTTTATATACCCGGCCAATACATGTGTATGAAATATATGTGATCAATCTAAATCAATAACAACACAATCAATAAAACATTAAATCAAAGAAGCTAAAAGAAGATTAAATAAACAAATCAAACTCTCATTGCAGCTTCTCCGAAGTCGTTCTATTGTTCTCTATCTCCAGCGTTTCGTCTTTGCTCAAGTTGCTCTCAGATTTGGAATGCCAAGCTCAACAAGTAGGCTACTGAAGAATGAGATTAAAATGCATATTATGCTAAATGCAAGATTATGCTAATATGAGGATATTGCTGAAATACTAAAAATGCAAGAATGCAAGCGTAATGTATGTTCGCCATGTGTTGTGTAACCAATGCTTAGATTTGCACGTGCATTTATAGAGTTTTTCGAAGATTTCAATTGGCTGGTTTGGTCAACGACTATGATAATTCCTGACAGATCAAACGGTTGAAGATAGATGAGATTGAAGAGAAAATAGAAGAAAACGAATAAAGCCAGATTTTTCCATTTTAATGGAAGAGATAAGATGAGATGTTCTAAAAATCATCTTTTTAGAAGAAAAATGGAAAGATTCTGATAAGATAAATAATGAATTATCTAATTCAATTATTTATTTATGAGTGCATGCTGATTTTTCTTAAATAAAATAAATATTTAAGATTTTGAGGAAATCAGAAGATTTCATAATTACACAGAATATTTAATTATGATTTGAAGAAAGCAGAAGATCTTTAATTAAATAAAATATTTAATTAAATTTGGAAGAATTAATTAAATAAAAGTATTTAATTAATTTAGAAAAATAGAAAGAAAAGAGATATTTAAATTTAATTAAAAAGATTTAATTAAACTCAAAAGATGATATTAATTAAATAAAAGTATTTAATTAATTAGAGGAAAGTTTTAAAATAGAAAGAAAAGAGATTTAAATTTAATTAAAAAGATTTAATTAAATTCAAAAGATGATAATTAACTTAAATAAATAAAATATATATTTATTTAATTTAATCAAGTAGAATGTGGAATAATTAAATAAAATAGATTTATTTAATTATGGTGGGAGAATAAAATGAATGAATACTATAATTAAATTGATTAAATTTAATTACGTATAGAAGACTTTTAAAGGAATTAATTAAATAATAAATATTTAATTAAATGTCAGGAATAATTAAATATGACCAATTTTATGCATAGAGTCCTATTTACATGTTAAGTCCACTTAGGTCCTAGGAGGGAATCTTTCTAGTTAGTGTTAGTTGTCACTAGATCTTATCTTATCTTTTATCATTTAATGCTTGTGTCCTAGGTCATTTAATATTTGTTGAGGTAGTTGTCTCATTATACAGGATTAAGACACATGTCAAGATCTTGTCTAATCCTATCTCACACCTTTCCTTTATAGGCAAGGCATCATATGTACAAAATATTCAATTTGGCAATCTTGCATCCATAATCTTGAAAAATGATATTTTTGCCATTTTTTTCTTCTAGAAGTTATTGTTGTCTTGTAGGTCATCTTGGGGTGAAGATGAGTTCATCATAAACTCCTACATCTTAAACTTGTATTCTATTGGAAGTTCATCTTTGTTTGCATTCTCCACTAGTTCAATGAATGGGTACTTTGACACCCAATTGAAATATAAAAATTCCTTGTCATATCCCACTCGTACCCCATTTTTATTTGGATTTTCTTTTTCCCTTCCTTGTAGCAACATCATCTATGACGCCAAGATTGTCATTCAAGTCAATTAACTCATTTTGACTACACTGGGTATCCCTTGGAACATATTTTGTGGCATTGTCATCTGAATCAATTAAATCATTACAATCTTCCTCTGAGGTATTGCCTTCTTTGAACTAATATTTGGTGTAAGTGTTAATGTTGTAGTTCCATCTTGATTTGATGGACATGAAATATTTCCAATGTATGACATTATGGTAACTCTGCATTTTGTGCATTTTGATAGCCTCCCTTCACCACCTTGAGGACTCTTACTCTTGTTCCTACTCGAAATCTTGAGATTAAATAAAACTACCAAAAAAAAATTTCTTGTTTAAGAAGGAATCATAGAATATAGATCCTTGGGTCCTAGATGTATCCCTACTCAATATCATTTATAATAACAAAGCAAGAATGACAGAGATAAATAATCTTATAACACTATGAAGAAATGATCGCTTACCTTTAGGTTTTCACTAACTCACTATTCGCTAATGCAGCAATGCCTATAGTTGTAACTTGCATATGATTCAAATTGAGAGCTCACAAGTGCAAAACTAAAAAAAATTTGTAAAAGTAAATCAAAGTTTCAATTGTATTCATATTTGTAGATAGTTAAAAATGGCTTGAATGATATCATGCACTCGAATCAGGTATACTAACATCATTTCCTCCTAAAAACCATCCTCTTTTCACTTAATTGATTAAATTAGCCTAGCTATTTAATTAATTATGTCAATTTTGTCTATTAACCTAATCAATTTAATCAGGTTAATTCACCCCCTTCCATGCTAACGTTTTGTCTTATTAAATTAAATACATCAAACTATTTAATTTAAATCCTTAAATTTTCTTATTGAATTAAATAACCCTAACTTATTTAATTAGATAACCCTAAGTTATTTAATTAAATATCATTTCACTTTCCCCTTTCAATAAATCACTTTATTTAATGAATATCATCTAATTCTTCTAAAATTGCATAATTAACATTGTTTTAATTATCAATTACTAATAAATCTAATTTCCTCCCCAGTTGCAAAGGAATATTCCAAGGGAATATCCCTCCTTTGCACATTCCTCCAAAAGGAATATTCCTTCCCCTTTTTGCACATTAAAACTTTGTTTTAATTTTCTAAATATCTATTTCCCTCACCCATGAGAATATTCCAAATATTATTCTCCTTCTTCACTCATTTGGAAAAAAGGGAATATTCTTCTTCCTAACAAACTTAAAAGACTTCTTGTGCAAGTTAAAAGTGTGTTTGTTTGAAGGAATATGAACCCTTGATTCTTTCCTTGATCCATGTGATCATTGATTCTCATCTGTTGATGAGAATCCATGATCCATGTTTCATCTTTCCTCCATCCTTGACCATTGATAAACCTTTTTTTATCTCAACCCTCCATTTATCATTTGTTCTCCTATAAATAGGTCACTATTTGGAGACAAATGGATCCATCTTTTAACATCAAACTTATGTTGTTAAAAGCACTCCCACTTGCACTCACATTTAGCATAATTTTAGCTTATTTGAATTGCATCATACTAGCTTAGCTTCCATTAATGGCTTCCATGATAACATAAATGCATCCATTTAGCTTATTTGTTAATTAGGGTTTCAATATTTTTAGCTTAAAATCCATTTAGATTAGCTTTGCATACACCCATATCAATCATCTTAGCATAGATCATGTTAAAATAGATTGCATCATGTTCATTTAGTTGTAAATCATATTTCATCACACATATTTCATTGGTTTCGTTGATTCTCTTCAATAGAATCGATCAGAATAGGATTATTTATCCACGGGATTGGGAAAGGGTCGCCATTCCACATCATTGTGACACCACTGCCCCAAAAGGATAAGTTTCAATGTCTTCGATTAGAAGTTTCTCAAGCTTTCGTATTTTAATATGCTAGTTTTTAATGGCTTCCTATCTTTGTTTAAATTGAATGGTCTTTATTGGGATTGATGTTTAGTGGCATAATTATGCTTTTAATCCTCATGGATCAAGTGTAGTTAGCCCATACTAATCCGTCAGTCACACTTTGGTGCTAGAAGGAGGGTTTAACCGATCACATTTAATGATTTTTTCTCTCAAAGTCCATTTTTCTAGTTTTTGCACATACAGCGACACTCCAGGAGATTTCAGTGACACCTTTGTAAGGAATCCCCATATAGCAATGCTTATTTCCATTTGATACAACAACACCTAATTAAAACACTGGTGTTGATTAAAATAAACAACGATGCTAATACTTTTTAGAAGTATCAAGAATTTAAAAACGATGACGCCACCAAATAGTGACACTATCGTCGTCACTGTCTTGTTACAGAGTGACACTATTTTTCACCAGAGTGATGCTCATTTGAATTAAGGTGACACTATCATGAATAGCGACGCTTTCCTCTAGTAAGCAAAAATAGTGAGTGATTTTCAGCATGTGCTTTAAATTTCTTACTTTCTCTACTTTTCGACACATCACTGACTTCTCGCTTTGTTAGGCTAACTAGGTTTTGCAGGTTGGAAAATAAAATTTGAAGTGAAGAAGTATTATTGTCTTTAAATATTATAATTGTAACAAGTGTTTCAACACTTTTGGGGCAAATATAACCCATTTAACATGCTTTTTTCATGCTTTAGGACCACACTAGCTTTCAATTGGGTTTTAAAATGAACGTTCAAATTGGTTAAAATTGAACCCTCACATCATTTTGATCGTTGGCTTAAAATTGAACAATACAACTTCCATACTTTGTTTGGTGCTTAAAATGAACTTACCTTTGCTTTGAGGGTTAAAATTGACAAGTGTTTGCCTTGTCTTGTGGTTTGCATTTTCGTGATTGAGTGTGTATGCTCTTCTCTCGCACCACTTAGCAATTTTGAGAATCAAAAGCATTCCTTTGACATTTTGAATATCCACCCACATATTTTGATTTGGATTTAAAATGAACCCCATGCTAGTTTCAGAAAAAGGCGTTGTGCATGCTCTCTCCTTGCTCTTTGTGCAATCTGGGAGATCAAAAAACAAACGTACTTCATTACTTTTGTATACCATTAGAGGGACTATCACCCCGCTTCGAAAGGTGAGAACGACCCAAGCGGTAATGAGTTGAAGCCAAGCTCTTTTGAACTGCTATAATATAAGAAATGTGTTTATGATGAAAGCCATAAGCAACAAGTGTGAATGTGTCATACCGACAAGTTCCACCCCTAGTGTTCACATGACACATCAAAATCCTTTCTTAGGAAGGGACTAGGAGGCCTCTTGATTGAAACAATCTTGAGCTAATCTTGTCGCGTGTATGGCCACCTTGAATGAAAGACCTTACTAAGAACCAATTTTTTAGAAGCCAAAAGACCTTCATGCTTGCAGGTGCAGGAATGGTCATTCCGAAGCCACCCCACATTTTACTATTCATTATAGAAATAGAAAAATCCTTTGGATCTACGGATCTTAAGGATTTGATATTTGGTGTACTCGAGAAGTGTGTGTCGTGTAAGGGGGAGCCAGTGTCACCAAATCTCTAACTATTTGCATTGTCTTAGTGTTTGGAGAAATCCAAGTGGGGATTCAACAAGTAGTATCTTTTGAACCTAGGGTGGTAAATGCTTGTGGGTCAATTAAACAATTTGTTTGGTTCCACAACATTGCAAACAAGCATTCACAATCTTCCTCAAAATTTCAAACCCTTTGGTCTAAGTATGGATACCCTTTGAAATAGCCTTGATATTAATGATTTTCCTAAGGTTTTTTATCCATAGATATTTCTAAATATCTTGACTTATATCTCAATCCATACTTCCCAAAGTTAACATAGGCAACTATGGCTTCAACCTCATGATTTTCACAAAATGGACCTTGTGGAATTTATGATGTTTTTGACATAGATAAATTGAACCCCACATGACCATTTGGTGTCTAATCACTCCAGTTGAACAACCCGACCTTACACCCGCTATCATTCAACCAAGTTTTGAAATGATTAAAGGAGAACAAACCAATATAATTAGTAGTTTGAGAAGCTTCACTTTTGAAGCAAAGGAAACACCAACCCAATGGAGAAACACAACATACATCATAGACGAAGAAGAAGAACAAGCTGATATTATGGTTGGAATGCCCATATTACCACCAGCAATGTGGCAATAAATATCCTTTTTTCTTCCATAAATTGAACTTTCTTAAATGATCTAACGTAAAATCAAAATCCCCAAGAGAAGTTTTTCGTTTCGCCACTTCAAACTTAGGCATCATAGAAAAAAAGCTATCAAACAACACCTGGAGGCACTTTATCAAAATAGGACAGATTAACAAGGAAATTTTATATACATGTGCTTCAAGGAATAATCTAGAATTATATGCCTTTTTTTCAAAGTCAAAACATTGGTCTTTTCCATGATCTTGAACTTCTCTAATTGATCGCATGCAAAATAAAAATCCCCAAGAGAAGGTCTACATGTCGCTATTTCAAACTTAGACATCATAGTTCAAAGTACATTAGAAGACGTGCCCTAAAACAGTATTGCAACAGGAACAAGTTGGCAACAAGGTTTTATAGACTTATCCCATTGAATAATTTGGACATGTATGCTCAATATGAACCCCTCATTTAAGTCAAACATTGGTCTTTTGAGCTTGAACACTTTAGAGGTCTAGCATGTTTCTCACCACCCTTGGTCTTTGAAAACAAAGGTTCACTATAAGTCAACACTGGGTCAAACATTTCATCCACCCCTTCATCAAAATCCAAATTTCACTTCACCAAAGTTTTAAAAAATTCAAACACACCAATACTTTTGGACTTAGACATCTATCAACCCAATTCCCAACTTAGCTACTTTGTATGTGAAATGAATCCTTTTCCATGCATTTGGCTAAGTTAGTTATCATCTTTGAACTAGTTTATCTTGAAGGTCACAAGTCTACCTTAAAGATTCACAAATTCATAAACATCTTTTATCCAAACATCAAAACATCAAACTTAAGTCAAAAGTGTTGTCCCAAAAATGTTTACAAAAATCACTCCCCATATCATTCATCTTTTCATCTCCCACTACCACCATCTCTCCAAAAAGACTTAGAGTGTCCCTTTTACCTAGATTCGAGTCAACTAGAGAGTTCAAACATTAAAAATATCAACACAACTCTCCCAAAGGTGACCCAAAATTTATGGTGAAAACAAGATCACAACACAAGATAATCATGGAGAAAACCAATGCCACATTCACCTCAAGTGATCCCAATCCTCTAGAATTTGATCCAAGAAGTCACGTTACCCCATCACAGCAACCTTCGTCACCATCAAGGCCATATGAGATAGAAGATGTCACGAACAACCCATTTGGACTTACTAGGGAAGAAATCATGGAGCATCAAACCTTAGAAAACATAGTTCCTAATTCCCCATATTTTGTTGCACAATCATTGACACAAGGATTAACTTCACCCACTATTCAAACAATTCCATCACTAGGGCTCAATCAACACCAACACCTACTATTGTTTCTAGTCTTGCTAAGGACTTTGGCCATACTCTTCCATTTGAAAGTAGCACACTTGTGGGGACCCTCGATACCAATCCTCCTCAAACTACCACCTGGACACCAACATTTGGCATTCCCCTCATTCCCTAGAATCCTCTACATCAGCATAAACTACTTACACTCCATTACTCCACAACAACTTCAACATATTGAGGACACCCATCTTCATCCATACCCATGAGTACCACAAGTGTGCCCAATATCATGCCAAGTAGTGTGGACCAAGTATCACAAGTAGACCTAAAAGGGAAAGGGAATACCCTCATGAAAAATAAACCTTTAACACAACAAGGAACATCTTCATCCAATCCCCCCATTGATACATCAAACCTAGCGGTTGCCAAAAACACATCTATTCCATCCATCATCAACCCACATCAAAACAATCCCTTGATCACAAACCCCATCAACCAAGGTAATACCTTGACCACATCTCAAACACAAGGGAATCTCCAAAACATCGGTCAAGGAAACCCTTTCAATCAGTGGACCCAAGGTCCTAATATTCCCTTAACATCACAATATTTAATGGTGCCATCATCATCTTTACCATTCGTCCCCCAAGTCATGAAAAATTGAATGGGACCTCCAACTTACATTCCTCCATCTCAATCCACTATCTTGCAAGGAATGTCAAACCAACCAAACCCCCAACCTCTCATCAACAATACGCAACCCGCACAAAACATCAACACCCAAAACCCACCACAGATGTCCCAACCACTGATTGATCCTACATTGCAAGCACATTCCCTAGCTTTACAGCAAGCCCAACAGGCTTATCAACAGGTAGTCCAATAGCAACAACAACAACAATCAACCTTAGTCACACAACAACAACAACAAGCAACCTTAGTTGCACAACAACAACAACATCAAGCAACCTTAGCAGCACAACAAATAACCCTAGCAACTCAACAACAACAACAAACACAACAACAAATACAAGCCCAACAACAACAATAAGCTCAACAATATTCCCAACAACAGCAATTGCTTGTGCAACAACAACAACAACAACAGGGTTTATACTATAACCCTCAACAAAACATCGTCAACCCAAACATGTTAGGAACATATACACCTACACCATCATCACCTTATCCTACACCACCATACACACCATACAACACCTCATCATATCAAAATACCGCATACACTTCATCCACCATCCCACCATACACCACATATATTCCTCCACCAAGACCAGCAGACGATATGGCATCACAACTCAAGGCACTAACACAAGAAATGCATGATATCTGGATGGGAAAAATGAAGAAACCCCATACAGAGAACCTATGCCCATATTCATTCGATTGAAACATCACAATGGTATCATTCCCTCCCAATTTTGAAATCCCCAAATTTGATAAATACAAAGGGAGAGAAAGTCCTATGGACCATATTAAAGAGTTTAATGTCATGTGTATGGAGGTTGCCTATAATGAGTCCTACTTGATGCGCCTCTTCCCACGAAGTTTAACACATCCTGCCATGGATTGGTTTTCTCAATTACCTCCAGGTATCCAAACTTTCCAAGAAATCATTGAAAAATTCATAGATTGCTTCTCCTTCAATCTAGACATG
>VDFB02193867.1:467339510-467360641 GCA_007258455.2 Sequoia sempervirens
TACATGATGTCGATTGGTAGGTCATTTAGTGAATGGTGTTTGTGCACCCCTTTTTTTTGAAAAACTTGATAGATCAAAATTGTATTACATCAAGATAAGGGTTGTTTGCCAATCCTAGAGCTGAAGAATATAAATCTCATAAATTACATGAACAAATATCAACTGACTAAGTTTAAGCAACATATTTAAGATGAATAGTGGTTGTTAGTGGAAAATAGTGAACAAGTATAAATTGAATCAACTTAATTATGAAAATCAATAATGTACAAGGTATAAAGTAAGCATAAGAAACTTTCAATCTCTAAAATTTTTATAGAGAGCTCTTTCAATCATATACATAAGATATTCATACACAATTGACTATGAGAGATACTTAGTTGAAGCCAACCACCAATAACAACTATCTTTTTTTGAAAAATAAATGTATCATTTAGAGTTCTCAAGAAACTATCCCATTCTAGATTTTGATTATCACATTTTTTATTAACTATTACTCTTAACACAATCTTTACATTAAAATATACTGAAGAAAAATAACTTTCTTACATGGTATGGATTAAAATGAAAAGAATCATAAACAAATCTCCACTTTCATACGAGCTTGAGATTAGAAAAAAATGAAGCTAAAAGAAAAGAAACCACTCTTGTGAATGGTAATCAAGTGAAACTTTAAATTAAATAATTGGTTTTTATATTTATAGTAATGGAAACATGCTTCCAAATGTCATCATTTTCATAATGAAAAGAGTAGATGACAACATGAATTAAATTAGAATGGATGGAAAGTTGGCCATTTGGTTTGACATGGAGAAGATCTAGTATGAGGAGTGTTAAAGACACATGCTAAGGGAGGAATCTAAGGGTAATGGGATTATGGAAAAAAATTACAGCATTCAAGGATATGGCAAGGGCATGTGTAAAGGTAGGTGGCCATCATTTAAAAGAGGGTTGATGAAACTTAAAGGATCACATATTTTATGGTCCCCTTGCTTCTTATCCCAACAGATGGTAATATTTTAATGAGAATTTGATCTAGTACAGTTCAAAATACAAGGGAGGCATGCACATGTGGTTGGGATGCACTTTGTTGGAGTACCGAGACACTGAGAGGGGGCAGTGAATCAGTGTCTAGGAAAATTAATTCAATTTGCTGACTTTTAAAACCCTTTGTAAAATCTTTTAAGAATGATATGAATTATGTTTCAAAAACTAATATGTGTACCAATTTGAATTGTTGATTCTTATTCACATAAATGTATGTGCATAAATGTATAACTATAAAACAGTAAAATCACAAATGAAACCAAATAAAGAACCATAACATAGTGAATTTCCTAAGTGGAAAACCCTCTTGGGGTAGAAAAACCACTCACAAAATTGTCTCACTTACTTAATGAACCTCACTGGTTACAGAATGCCTCACTGGAAAGAATGGCCTCATTGACCAAAGAACCTCACTTGTTACAAATATGCCTCACTGGGTTTTTAACAATGACTCATTGGCAATGACAACATTGTCTCACTAACATGTGATCATTTACAACATTTTTAGAATCACAAGTTACAGAGGGTTGCTTTGTTTCACAACAATGCCATCTTTCTCAACCTATACACTAATATCCTGAAAACTCAGTTTATGTATCTTGAGTCTTCAAAATACTGAGTGTATATATATATTTACAAAAGATTTTTCATAATGATACCAAAGGCCTTCAACTTTATAATCTCCTATTTTTCTCTCCAAAATTTCTTCTTCAAAACACTGCTTTTTATATTCATCTTTTACTCTAACAATTGAAATAGTTTTTAGTTATAGAAATTACCCACAACATGAGAACAAAACTGGCCCATAATAGGAGAATGAAATAAATTTGCTTCTTTACCAATATTATCAACAACAAATGAAACACATCTACTTTGTCAAGTAAACAAATCTAAAGACCTGAAGACCTAGAAAAGGGTTTTGAAATAGTAACCAAAATTAACCATCTAAACCAGCTATTTCAACATGAGAAAAACATTGTTTACCTCAGCATCATTAAGCCTCAAACAAATAACTACCAATTAAGAGAAAAATTGAAAAACAGTGTTACCTGGTGTATCTGAGCTTTGTCGCTTCAAGTTGTTGACAACATTCAACCTGATTTTATCAAACATCATTGCAAACCTTGGTGTTTTCCATGTGACCCTCTACCTCATGTGCCCTAAAGTGGGCTTTGAAATGATGAAACCACAAATTCCTTTTACAAAACTTTG
Organism: Sequoia sempervirens; assembly: GCA_007258455.2. Taxonomy (NCBI): domain Eukaryota; kingdom Viridiplantae; phylum Streptophyta; class Pinopsida; order Cupressales; family Cupressaceae; genus Sequoia; species Sequoia sempervirens. The sequence goes on from VDFB02193867.1 coordinate 467,341,767, forward strand.
AAAATAAGCTTTTACCCTTTAGTATGCCTGATAGCCTTGGGCTTAAGTGAACCTTTATGCCTCATGCTTTAGCATGCTTGACAAGAACTCTTTTAATTTTAATTTTTCCAATAAAAACCTTATGTCACTTTAAGTGCCTGACACCATATGTGGTGTAAGTGACAATAATGCCTTAATACAAGTAATACTAAGGATATGATTTTCAAAGCCTTAAAAACATATGAGATGCAAATGATAAGGTGTCCAAAGCCTTGATATCATATGTGATGCAAATGATAAGATATATAGACCTTTTAAATTTTAACCTGAATTCTTATCACAATGTAAGCATAGAACAACCAAGACCATAGTATATGCTTTTCAAGTAACCTTATAACATTGTAAGCAAAACACCAATATCATTAAAGGAATAGAATGGAGAAAACCACCTTAATAACCAAACTAAGAAGCCAATACCTGTTATGCCTTAGGATATGTCCATGTCCTAGGTCTTCATCAATATCCAACTGAGTTCATATCAACAATTATCACCTTATCACATAAACAATGGAGAATATACATATAAATGGAAAAACCTAAGTCTTGTAATTTGCATTTTTATGTAAACACAAGATATGTAAGCATATACCAAATATGCAGAACCATCCAATAACACATGGAGACCTCAACGCACTTGCACAAACATATCACGTGAATTGTCTGCCCATATGAGAATGCACCAATGTATACAAGTCAATCTAAGAATGCACAAATGTATAATCTTATGTGTCTTATATACAATGTCTACCATCTGCACAAACCATCTATTGCATTTATCAGATGTATCTTCCTTATATATCTATCTTGTATCACCATCTACACAATCATCAAATCATCAACTATATTATCGTTGTCAACCACCATTGTCAGCAAGCCTTTTTGTCAACAAGGACAACCAAAGCTAGAGAAAAAAGAACAACAAACTCCCCCTTTGTCCTTGGTGACAAAAATAAAAATATCTCCCCTTGTTTTTGGCATCCAAGACAAAAGAAAGATCAACACACATCAAGTCAGCTCTCAATATCTTTAAAAACCGAAGAAAAGAGAATAATAGCACAAATTAGGTACCCATTTTCAACATAAGAATAAAAACCATGAAGATCAACCATTTTCAACAATCAAACTATCACACCAAGTATCGCTTACCACCCTTCTCTGTAACTTATGGAATGTCCACTGTACTACCCTATCTCAAATCCTATTTCAATGCAACTGGAAGCCAAAACTAATGTTTATCACCAAATATAAACCATGTGGAGCAAAGAATTGAGCATATGGCATGCAAAACACCAACATAGAACAAAAAATTTGAAAGTATCCATACCTCGAGATATGTCAAAATAGTTGCTTAGAAAAGACAAAATTCCATTGAACCCTCATGGTGCAAGGTATCATAAGCAATAATAAGTTGAGACATTTAAAGGCGCACAACAGTTTTCGCTTATTGAAACATGTATGCATCATAAATACACGTACTTTGTCACAATGTCACAAGAATCTTCATCCAAAGTCATTAAGACAAGCCTCAAAAGTCACAAGTCTCATTGTGAGGGAAGCAAAGCTTAGGAAACTCTTCACCAAATGTTCACTGTCTTAAGTCAAGTATAAAGCACTATATTGCTAGTTGTATTAATTCAATTGTAGTGTGAAACAAAAGAACAAAGATATTAGAGTTCAAAATCACCAGAATCACTAAGTTGAGTACTCCACTGGGTACATGCAAGATGAGATTGATCTGACAAGTAGACTCAGTAAACTGTCATTGACAAAAAATACTTTATCCACCACATATTTTCTACTAAGCACTGCCAAGCAATGAAGATGAACCTGTTGCAAACAAATATTAACATTCTCCTCCTTAAAACAAAGAAATTTCACACTATTGTATTCCTTAAGGCTGAGATCAGAGTGGTTGCACCATCTCCTACCTTTGTCTTGTCAAGGCCTTTCAATGTCACTATTCTCTAATTCATTTTTGCAGACCTAGATCCTTAAAAAAAACTATTTCACTATTAGACTATATGCTGCAATATAAGCAAAAACATCTTGTCATGAAATTCTTTTTTTTTGAGATTCAACCTGACTATGTGCAGCGTTTGTCACAACAACATAATTTGATCAAAACATTGCTACTGTGTTCCTTCATAAGCGTCATTAAAAAATACCAAAATAAAACCTTAAATGAAGAATAGTATATAGCAAGTACCAAGTATCAATGCCAAAACCAAACTACCTGTTCATATTACATGTGAATCATGCATCCAAGACTCTATTATGATCACTGAAATATGCTAAAGATGTCAAATGTAAATTGAAAAGTGTAAAAAACTGATCAACACATGTCAATACCACCTATATCAAGGAATACTTGCAACCCATACACCATCTTGTGAATGGATACCAAATAAGTGTAATAATCTGAATCTGAATTTACCTATCTATATACCTGAAACTATTATCATTCACATCAAATATCAAGAAGAACAACCTAAGAACATCCTGAGCACCTTGAAGTATGATAGAGCAATCAACACCTGTCTGTGTCATCACCTCTGTACTAGCCTCAATTTGTCATGAAAGAAGGCCCTCAAGTACTTATTAGAATTAAAGCACTGCAACTGTTAAAAAAATTGTAGTCACACTGTTAAGAACAAAACTTTCATGTGTCATGTAAATCTGCCATATAAATCCTCAACTAAATATCACTGTACTGTCAAAAATGGAAACCAATGTCAAATCAAATGCCATATCTCTGCCAAATAGAAATGATTATTCCTAAAGTGTTTCTTATTCTCCATTTGTACTTTAAACACATGAACCTTGTATGCAATAGATCATTAATAACTTATATAGTACATGTAACAAGTCATTAATAATTTACCAATGAAAGTTGATAAGACATTAACAACTTATTAGAGACAATCATATATATAAGCAACCAATATCTAATGCTTAACAAGATACATAGGCTTATCAAGCATTAATCAAAACATGGTATATGAAAGGAGTCAATCAATCCTATCTTTGAAATTAATATAAACGTCTTTATCACTGATATATGCCACCATTGCAAAACCATGAAGAATGAGCAAGTTTCAATACCAAGTAGCCAAAGTAATACTCACTGCCTCTATAGGATATGCAGATGTTGAATGCCTTGTACTCCTAATTTCCACATTATAAGTTGTTGAAGGTAAACTCTAGAACATACAAACCTGATTCACAAAGTAACTTCATTGTTCGTGCAACTGCTAAGCAAAAATTAGCAATGCACAAAGTCTATCCATTGTCTCAGAAAATGATAAATTCAAGATGCGTAAGTAGAATAGCATATGATATTATAACAACTAAACATAAAAGAGTATAGCCAAACTACTTATATCAAAGCTTGTTATCAACAAATCACCAAATGACTAAGGAACCATTGCCTCATATCCACTGTTTGATAACCTTGCATGATAACACTACACTTCCAACACATTCAATGTTTCTACCAACCTATGAACTTTTCAAGTATATAAATCAAACCAAGGATATCAAACATATACATTATACTCTTCCTGATTGTATACCAAACTCATGCTTTTACTTAAGTTTCTTTTGCAATATGCAGAAGATTAGATTCTTTCTATTTTTGTTCAGATTTCCTTCTCCAAACCTTCGTAGGTTCTTTCTTTTGCTTGTCCAAAGTCCTTACCATTTCGTTATATCTAACTGACCTTACAGGAATACTCCAACAATACTATGATTTATGTCCAACACTGTTGCACTTATAACATATGATATTGCTAGAAGAATAATGATGTTTGTTTCTTGAATTTCTATAATCATATCTTCCATGCATCCAACAATTTCTTGCTAGATGGCCAATTTTATTACAGTTATAGCAAACATTGTTATAACCTTGATTTGACAGGCTATAATAATTATCATTAGTCCATCCAAAAATAATTCTTGTATGAAATCTACAATCTCCTGCTCTATGACCATATTTATGACACGAATAATAGTGACCGTGAAATTGTGAATAATTTTACCTTATTGAATGAATCTTCCGACATCATAAACTTTCTCTTCTGATTTCTTACTGTCTTCAATTTTTGAAGCATGTTGTCCTTGACTATTATTCTTTTTACCATATTGAGCAGATTCACTAGTTAATGCTTCTTTCTCTTCATTTGATCTTCTAAGGTAATCATATAGATCTATTTTCTGCTTAGGGGTTTTTATGAACTTTGAGCTATGTCCTATTTCATAACCTAAACAAAATCAGTCCTTGTGACTCTTTTGAATTCTTAACATGTTATTTAACGCATCAACACCTTTTTCAAATTTCTGAAACTTGAATTTTTCTATATCTTTCCTCAAATTGACTATTTCACTTTCAAGCTTTTGGCATTCACTAGTTTTGACTTCAAGGTTAGTTTTTGTAACATCAACTATCCTTTTGGATTTTTGTATTTTTTTCTTTAGAGTAATAATAAGTTTTTTAGAGTCATCAACTTGATTCTTTAAGTTAACAAGTTGATTTTTTGCCTCATCAAACTCTAAAGAAACTTTTGTAAAATCTAAACATACCTTGTCTCTTGAATCTTTTTCTTGTCAAAGTTGGTCTTCTAGTCTCTTATTCTCTTTTCTAAGTTTCTTGATCGTATCAAAATCACACAAAAGCTCACCTTCTAAATCAACTTCACTCACAAAGAGATTTCCTTCTATATCTGATTCATTCATGTCCACCACAAATTCGTCAAGTTTTATATTAAACATTTTTTCTCCTACAAGCTGTGGATTTTCCTTAGGCATTTCTACTTTTGCAGACTATGATTTTTCTTTCTTATTCCTATTCCTCTTTCCCATGACAACTAGTACTCCACTACTAGGAATCCCCTAGTTTAACTCTAGACAAGGGTTTGGCTCTGATGCCAATTGTTGGAGTATGTGAGACACTGAGAGGGGGAGGGGGGTGAATCAGTGTCTAGGAAAATTAATTCAATTTGTCAACTTTTAAAACTCTTTGTAAAATCTTTTAAGAACAATATGAATTATGTTTCAAAAACTAATATGTGTACCAGTTTGAATTGTTGATTCTTATTCACATAAATGTATGTACATAAATGTATAACTATGAAATAGTAAGATCACAAATGAAACGAAATAAAGAACCATAACACAATGAATTTCCTAAATGGAAATCCTTCTTGGGGTGGAAAAACCACTTGCAAAATTGCCTCATTGGCTTAATGAACCTCACTGGTTACAGAATGCCTCACTGGCAAGAATGGCCTCACTAACCAAAGAACCTCACTGGTTACAAATATGGCTCACTGACATTTTAGCAATGCCTCATTGGAAATGACCACATTGTCTCACTGACATGTGATCATTTACAACATTTTTAGAATCAAATATAAATCAAAGTTATAGAGGGTTACTCGGTTTCACAACAACGACATCTTTCTCAACCTATACACTAGTATTCTGAAAAATTAGTTTATGTATCTTGAGTCTTCAAAATATTGAGTGTATATATATATATATATATATATATATTTACAAAATATTTTACATTATGATACCAAAGGCCTTCATCTTTATAATCTCTTGTTTTCCTCTCCAAAATTTCTTCTTCAAAACACTACTTTTTATATTCATCTTTTACTCTGCCAATTGAAATAGTTTTCAGTTATAGAAATTGCCCACAACAGGAGAAAAAAACTAACCCATAACAGAAGAATCAAATAAATCTGTTTCTTTACAAAGATTACTAACAACAAATGAAACAAATCTAATTTGTGAAGTGAACAAATCTAAAACCCCAAAGACCTAGAAAAGGGTTTTGGAATAGTAAACAAAATTAACCATCTAAACCAATTGTTTCAACATGAGAAAAAATGTTGTTTACTTCTACATGATTAAGCCTCAAACAAATAACTGCCAAATAAGAGAAAAAATGAAAAACAATGTCACTTAGTGTATTTGAGCTTTGTTGCTTCAAGCTGCCAACAACATTCAACCTGATTTTATCAAACATCATTGCAAACCATGGAGTTTTCTATGTGAACCTCTGCCTCTCATGCCCTAATGTGGGCTTTGAAATAATGAAACCACAAATGCCTTTTACAAAGCTTTGAAAATAAGCTTTTACCCTTTAGTATGTTCGATAGCCTCAAACTTAAGTTAACCATTATGCCTCATGGTTTAGCACGCCCAACAAGGACTCTTTTTAATTTTTGTTTTTTCCAATAAAAACCTTATGTCACTTTAAGTACCTGACACCATATGTGGTGTAAGTGACAATAATGCCTTATTACAAGTAATTCTAAGGATATAGTTTTCAAAGCCTTAAAAACATATGAGATGCAAATGATAAGGTGTTTAAAGCCTTAATATCATATGTGATGCAAATGATAAGGTCTATAGACCTTTTAAATTTTAACTAGAATTCTCACCACAATGTAAGCATAGAACAACCAAGACCATAGTATATGCTCTGCAAGTAACATTATAACATTATAAGCCAAACACCAATATCATCAAAGGACTGGAATGGAGATAACCACCTTAATAACCAAATCGAGAAGCCAATACCTGTTATGCCTTAGGATTTGTCCATGTCCTAGGTCTTCATCAATATAGGACTGAGTTCATATCAATAGTTATCACCTTATCACATAAACAATGTAGAATATACATATAAGTGACAAAACCTAATTCTTGTAATTTGCATTTTTATGTAAACACAAGATATGTCAGCATATACCAAATATGCAGAACCATCCAATAACACATAGAGACTTCAACACACTTGCACAAACATATCTCTTAAACTGTCTGCCCATATGAGAATGCACCAATGTATACAAGTCAATCTAAGAATGCACAAATGTATAATCTTATGTGTCTTGTATACAATGTATACCATCTGCACAAACGATCAACCACATTTATCAAATGTATTTGCCTTATATATATGTCTTGTATCACCATCTGCACAATCATCAAATCATCAACTGTATCATCATTGTCAACCACCATTGTCAACAAGGACAACCAAAGCTAGAGAGCAAAGAACAACACACTTATCTTTACATTCGCATGTTATGAGACCCAATTCTATATGGTCTATTTGTTGATGCTGTATAGAAAGACAATACCTTAGAAGAGTGAATGGCAGACTTGGTAAACATAACTATTATTTTCAATTTACTAAATAGTAATTTTACCATAGTAATGGTACTTGTTAGTGCTTCTAATAATTGAATTGTTTCTTACAATTTTTTTAGTGAGAAATCAAAGGAAAAATTGAGGTTCAAGCTTAAAATTCTATTAAAGGCCAAGTTTCCAATGTTGAGCAGAAAATCGAGGCGCTTCATGACATCATTGGGGTGGGTAACACATTTCATCTATTCGCCTTCAAAACTTTTGGTGGACACCTCTTCAACAAAATACAGTGCTAATTTGTCAAAATGGGTTGCTGAGGCAGATGGCTTGGTAGTCAGATTTGGTTATTGTTTGGACAAAGGTTTTAATGATATGGATCCAAAATATCGTACCATATTCAAGCTTCTAGTTCTCACTATATACATGCGGCCTATTATGTCTCCTCTCAATGTTACTAAATCGCTTGAAATTAATTACAAGAAGAGATCAAGTATATAGAGAAATTAGTGAGTTGAGGATTTACTTTTACATTGTTTGTAACTTGTGATTGGGTTTTTTCAGTTGGAAAAAAATTGAATGCTTGATTTGTTGTTTGTGGCATCAGGTTGAGGATTTACAACAAAAGGCTTTTACTAAAGAAATTGAACTTGAGATTTATGTGTGGAGTTTGCTCAAAGCAAAATAAGAAAGATGATGAGATGGTTGTGGTGTAACCACTACTTCATCACTTTATAAGCTGGAGCAACATTATTTTCAAAAGACGAAGTAGGGTTTGAATGGTTCCACTAAAGGTAAAGTTTTCGACACCAACAATGTGAAAAACGGTAAGGAAAGAGGAATGGTCACGATTTGAATGATTGTCTTGAATCTCTTGTCTGAAAATCCATGCCATCCATGGACAAAATGAGCTCTGTGAATCTCAAATAGGAAACATCTTTGACATAACAAATTTAAATATTTACTCACCTAGTTTTTTCATCCACTTCTTAAAAATTAAACAATAAATGAGCTCCGGAAATCTCAAATAAGAAACGTCCTCAATGTAATAAATTTAATTATTTATTTGCCTAAATTTTCTATCCCCTTTTCAAAAATTAAATAAGTATATCTATTTATTTAACTCTCCATTTCTATCCACTTTTCATTAGATAATGGATTAAAAATAATTAACTCACTAATCTCCCACTTGCACATACCTAATTCAAACCTTTCAAATCATGCACAATCCCCAATGGGTACATAAGAATGACATTTGTATAGAAGACATGACATCTTTGTACCATGTCACATGGATGAAAAAACTTGTCAACAAGGACATTCTGAATACCCTTTTCTATCTGACCGTCTACCCCTCCCAAGAGAATTCTGCACCGTAGATTCACCTTCAATCTTCCTTACCTTTTCCACGCTATTTCGTCCCTTTTCAAAAGAAATTCCGCGGCTTTAAGGGGGCCGAATCTTATCTTTCCACGCGCACACGTCCGTAACCCCATTTACTATCCTTCTCTTCTTTTAAGACAAGTGAAAGAGGATCGTACAAACGCGTTCACATGCTTCAGTACGCGCAGTCGATTAAAGGTTGAAAATATAATTCTTCCCACTTCCCTACCTGTGCGCTTTTCCCGCGCAAATAATATCCTCTAGCTCTCTCTTTTACGCATCAAGTTTGCTTCTTTCTTCTTTATAAATATAGAATTGAACTCCCTCTTCTCTGCATAATACCATATTTTCCCATTAGCCTCCTCTCTTTCAAGGGTTTCTGCATTAGGCCAGCTTTTATTTGATTTCCGTGTTCCTCTCCTCCTCAATTTTTAGCAAACCCTCAGCCTTAGCCTGTGAAGCATTTCAAACACCAAGCCCCTTTTATCAGTCTACTCTGTTTCAATCTGTATCTATGGCTGCCTCTGCTACCACTACCAGGAAACCCAAATATGGCCTCCGAAATGATTCTAATGGCCTAAAAACTGTCCTACCCACTTCTCCTCCTTTGTTTCAATCTGCATCTAGGGCTACCTCTTCTACCACTACTGGTCCGCCCAAGCATGGCATAGGAAATGATTCTAATGGCCTAAGAAGTGTCCTAGTCACTTCTGCTTTTGATAAGTTAATACCATCTGCTTCTACTTATGTTGCATCCTCATCTGGAACCAAACACATGCCCTACGATGTATTCATAAATCATTGCGGACAAGATACAAAATACACGCTGGCCAGCAGGATCTATGATTCCCTGGATGCCACAGGACTGCGAGTGTTCTTGGACAAAGATGAGCTAAAGCTTGGAGATTACTTTCCTAGAGCTTTAGAAGAAGCGATTCGCAGCGCTTCAATTCATATAGCCATTTTTTCTGAAAACTATGCAAAATCCCACTGGTGTTTGGCGGAGCTGAACTTTATGCTACAAACCGGCGCCCCTATTATCCCCATTTTTATCATGTTGAGCCTTCTGATTTAAGATGGGCGATTAATGGAAACGGAAAGTATGCAAGTGCCTTTTCTGAGTATGAAACAAAGAAGAGGTACAGCTCAAATGCTCTTTATCCAGCATTTACCTTATCATATATTCTCAATTATTATTATTTTTTTATAACTTTTTTGTTTGCCAAATATACCAGAGTCAAGTTTGTTGTATTGTGGTTGTATGCTGTTCCACCTGAGCAGGTACACCTCAGAAGTTCAGCTTTGGAAAGAGGCACTCAATCAAGCTTCTTTATATAATGGCGTCATAATTAATAATCAGATTCAGTGGTAAGTACCAAACAATCCTCATTCTTTATTTAGCTTATCGAATCTTCCTTTTTAATTTAGATATATTTTCCTTTGTTATATGTGCCAGCAGATTCGTTGAGTTTGTTTCTTTAGGTGGCTAGATAAGAAAGATTTTGATTTGTCACGAAACGTTCTTGATTAATTCTACATACTACGCTGCGTAGAATTTTTTTCTATGATTTTGATATAAATCATTCTATGAAATTATAAAAAGAAGATAGATAAATAAAATATAAATAATTAATGAAAAATTTCTTCACTCCAATTTAATTACTTTATTTACCATGTTCAAAGTGAGTTATAGTGAGGATTCTATACGTAGAAATTTAGGAACGCAAAGTGTAAACAAGAATAACTCTGAGTGGTCAAATTGATTCCAAATTATAGGACCACAAGTTATGAAATAAATGGTAGCATTAAAGCTGGCCAAAGTCTTAGTCTCCAAATTGGGTGCTCTTAAATTAAAATTAAAATAACATTTTAAAAGCTTAAATATGTTGAGTTTTTCATATGTTTTAATATTAATTTTGTTTAGGTTTGGATTTTATGGGGTGTAATTGTATTTGGAAATTATATATATATATATATATATATATATATATATATATATATATATATGAGACCAAAGAAAAATTTTAAGATAGATTTATAAAAAAAATATAATTTTTTTTATAGATTTAATTTATATATTAAAAAAAAATATGCTTAATATTTAAAAAAAAAATTAAAAAATTCAAAGAAATAAATAATAATAATTATAAGTTTATTTAACAAATAAATTGAACATCAAATTTAACATATTTATTAGTAATATATATCTCTAATACATAAGTACAAGTTTTAATCAAGAAAAAATAATTTTACATTTAAAATTTATAATCATAAAGAAAATTAAAATAATAATTAAAAAAGTTTGACAGGATGAATAACATAGTATTAAGTACGTTATTAAATTTCTGTAAAAAATATACTAGCAATTGTATATTGGTGTGCAATGGGTAGGTCAAAGAGGTGTGGAAGCTCAATTAGAAAAAATATTGTGTATCAACTGCATACATTTGTGTAGAGCATGAGGTCAATTGGTAGGCCATTTAGCAAATGATGTTGTTTGTGAAACAAAGTTCTCAATGGAGAGGTGATAATTTCAAATCAACTATGAATACACTTAGAAGGATCCAAACACATTGAAACAAAACCTCTGAATTAGGGAGATAATTAGGCTTCATTACACATAGGTTCATGTTATGTTTGCAATAGGGAGAGAGGGATAAATATGAATAGAAATAAGGAGAGATTTAGGGGGAAGTGTGAGAGAGAGATGGGCAAGGAGATAGAGATGGAGATGAGAGAGGGATAGACAGATAAAAGATATGTATGTATAGAGAGGGAGTGATAGAAAGATAAAGATAGAGATAATAAGTAATAGAGATAGAGAGAGAGTAATAGAAAGATAAAGATAGAGATAATAAGTAATAGAGATAGATAAAGATATAGACAAGTAATAGAGAGAGATATAGAGAGAGGGGGAGAGGGAGAGATGGAGATAAGGAGGGTAAAACAATGAGTGTGCATGTATATGAGTGAGAGAGAGATACATAGAGAGATAAAGAGAGACATACATATACATAAATAGATAGAGAGTGGTATAGGAGGTAGAAAAATAGAGAGCATAGAGAAGTAGACTCAATCTCTCTTCCTCTATCTCTCCATCACTTTACTCTTTCTCTTGCCTCTCTCCATTTCTTTGTTCCTCTCTTTAGATCATATTTTTCTCTTAGTCAATAAAGCTATTATATTTTTTATGTTTATTGTATTATGTTATTTGATAATATATAAAATTATATAGTACATTATATAAACTCATATATTATAAATAGCTATATATAATATATATACTATTATTAATAACTATTTTATTATAATTATTAATATATTTTATATAATATAAATTTGTAATATAGTTATCAATTTTATATATATATATATATATATTAATTATTATAACTATATTATGAATTAATGTTATATAGATAATATGCATATCATAGAGTTATATATTATTAATTATAATAAAATAGTTAATAATACAATTGTATTAATATTATATATATTAGTATTAACATAATTATAATTATATTATAGTTATATATAATTATAATTATGTTATTTCTAATATATAATAAATTAATACTATAACTATTGAATGACAAAAAATAGTATTGTTAACTATCTTATTATAATTATTAATATATCAACTTTATAACATTATTTTAGAATATAATTATCAATAATATATAACTTAGAAATATATAAAATTTAATGTTATTTTTAATTATAATTGTGTTTTTATTAATATATATAATATTTATGATTCTTAATGATATTTAAATCAATCGAATCAAACCTCCCACCCTTAAATATTATAATTATTAATGATAACATTTTAATATAATATAATATATTTTAACATATTATATTATATTTATTTATAATAAATATATTAATAATATATAATTTTAATTTAAGATCGTTACAACTATAATAGTTCTGCTTAAGAAACTTAAGCATGGTGACAAAATTGTTATGTTAGAATTATGATGTCTTCAAATTAGAAATAATAAAGCATGTTGTTTGTTTGTATTAAAACATTTTGATTGGTAGGGCATGTTGTAGATTTGTTGGGGGTGTCGTCCCATGGTAACATGGCAAGTGGCACTATAATTGTGAGGCGAACCAAGTGTGTTAAGCTTCACATGTGAAGGTTGTCACTTCGAGACAAATAATAGGAACTAGTCAACTCGCCCTCCTAATTTGACAATGTGACTTGTATAGAAGTGAAAATTCAAAAGGGAAAAATGGCGAGGGAGAAAAAACAAAGCGTTTGTTTTATTACCCTACAGCTACAAACTTTGACAAAATATATTTCGGTACATTTTGGAAAATGACAAGTAAGTTATAAAATCAAGGTACCAAATGTATGGAAAGTGATAAAAGTTGCACCAAATTTGGATGTGGCTGTCTTCGCCCACCAGAGGATGAAGTTAAAGATCAAGTAGTCTGAAAAAATCTTGAAGGTGGGACAGTCATGGTAGCACAAGCTCAAATGGGCCCCAAGACAGTGAGATGGAATTGGTGTGGTGAAACATGAGAGATAGTGCAGATGGGAGGCAGACAATTTTTAGATTCAGTTGGTGTGAATGGTGTGTTTGTTTCACATGAGAATGAGGAGCAGTGTAGGTTTTTAGATTGCAATTAAAAATCAAAACAAATAATCTAAATGCAAAATCAAAATATATACTAAACAAAAAAAAAAGCTATTTTTTTAATTTAGAAGAAATTGAAATATTAATAAAATATCTATCTAAGAAATATAATAAATATACTACAAACAATATAAACATTAATTGAAAGATAAGTTCAATATTAATAAATTAAAAAATTATTGTAAATTTGAGCATGAATATAATTAATTCTTAAATAAATTAAACTTCAAAAATTAAAATGCTACTAAACTATATTAAAACTGTGAAAGTTAATATTTTAACTTTTATATTAAAGTTGCAAGTAAAACCAAACATAAAAAGTTAAAAAAATAAAAATAAATCCTCTAAAAATAAAAATACATAGTCAAATTGTAATTAATTTGCATAATTTAATTATGATTTTATTTTTTAAAAATATCATTAATATAATACAAATTAGTGATGAGTTATTTGTTGAACATGAAAGAAGAGAAACTTAAACTAAAATTCAAATTATATATGTATATATTTGAATATTATATTTTATTATAAATTATAGATTTAAATTTATTTATTTATTATAATTATATTTGAATTTTATATAATATAATTTATTTTTATTTTTTTAAATAAAGAAAACTAAGCTACATATACTAATATCAAGAGATAATTATGTGCGGGTCTAGAATAAAATAAGGACATTGCACCTAATTGTAATGTTACACATTCACATTGGATGTTGTGCCTTTCTAGGCTAAGTGGACCTCATTTTAGTGTTGTAAAGTGTATTTAATAGCACTTTAACATTGAATTTTGTTTCCCAAGCCCTAATTCACCTTTACATCATCATTTATAAGCCTCTATTACCCCATATTGTGCATCCCAAGGCATAATTTAATGAAACAATTGATTGAGTCATCATATAAACTTGATTTTTTTATTCCCCAACAACCCAACTAGTAAATGGGCCCCACTAGGACTAATTCTCCATCTGTGGCAAATGAGTCCTTGCTAGGTGGGACTGATTCACCCAAGGTGGCGAATGAGTCCCATTTGGGCCATTTTTGACTTTTGAGTGGGAAAAGTTAGGTTTTAAGTTTAATTTTTCTTCATGTTGGCCTTAGGGATCCAATTTATGGGTAAATAATATAAATTTCCTATAAAATCAAATTTCTAAACCCTAATTTACATCTCTTAACTCATTCGCACATCTTTGATCATTCATTCATCATCTATCTTCTCTATCAAGTCAAGCAACTTAGGGTTTTTACATTCTAAGTCATCAAGAAACTAGACAAAATTTTTAGGATTTAATTAAGCCTACCAATACTAAAGTAGCATCTAGATCCCAATGACTAACCAATGAAATGCCATAAGGAGCAAGAAAGCAAGAGAGATCCATGATGCTTTATGATTGGCTCCATATTTTGTATGGAAACGACGATGCATCTTGAATGCTAATTCATTTTTCTCTCTTTTCCTTTGCATTTTCCATTGACCCTCTTCTATCTCTCCATGTGTTCTCGCCTCTGTAAGCTCCATGGATAAATTTCCCGTCTCAGAGACATTATCTCATACACCTTTATTCGATTTTCCAATACTCCAATGTGGTTATGATCCTTTGTGGCCTTCATACCAAAATTTGTCCCCATGTGTTTTCTCTTTGTCAACTTGTGCATCAATTTCCTAGCAAGAAATGGTTTCTTCTTTTCCATCGACTAATAGTGAAAAGGAAATCCCTCATAATCTAACAATTGGTTCCAACATCCACTGACACTATTGAGGGTTATATCTACTAAGAGATCCCTAGTAATATCAATATCCACGAAGATACAGGCATAAGTTGTATGTAGGTAATTTGATGATCCCTCTTCAATGTCTAGAAATTTCCCTCATGAATTACCCACAACCTCAATGAACTAAAATTAAAGTGGAAGATTTTGAAGTCTTCCTTAAATTGGAATTATCATGAAAGTTTCAAATGTAGGGTTGAATGAAGGGTACTAAGGTTTCAACATAAGCAAGTGTTCCTTGCGTCTTCATTAGTAATCAGAGAGAATTATCTTATGCAAACACTATCAAAAACCACCACAAAGAATCTTCAATTACAAGGATAAATTTGGAGATCACCTTCTAAAATCCATTCATGCAACTCAGAGAGGCTTGGCCAAAACCTTTTGAAGCTCTCGAAAAAACCTTTTACTATAATGAAGGCTTCATTTTGTGCTACTTCACGTCTCAAATCATCACCCAGGATCACTGTGGGAGAGGAGATGTCACATTTGAGGGGGTGGGCCTTCAAATGGGGCCCAGCTTTTGTAACTACATGTCCATTTCTCGACACCTTATGCAACGCCGCCTCCCCAAAGCTCGACCCATGGAGAGGCTGAATACTTAGCAGGAATCTGTTACTGTTTCGCATCAATTTTTTCCATAGATTGCGCCCAGTATACTCGTATCCAACCACAAAATTTGATGCCCCGGCATCCGAAGATATGTGCGGTCGGGACATTCCAGTATTCCTAAACATTTTTGAAATATTTATATAAGGTGAATTATTAAATATATTTTTAAAATATTATTATATTCTAAAATTATATATTTGTTTTAAATGATTCTAGGAAAATTCACAACCAGCAATTCACTGGGGGAGAATTCACTGTCAACAACTTATCGTGATGACAAATTCACCACCATGACAAGTTCACCTCTAGTAAAATTCACCACCAGTAATTCATTGTGGATTGCATTAAAATTTTGTGATTAATTTTTTGTGATGGTGATTTGCTGGTGGTGAATTTTCTTTGAGATGAATTTTTCATAAGAGTGAATTTTTCCATGATAAATTATTGGCAGTGAATTTTCCGACAATAAATTACTGCGGTAAATTTAGGGGATGTCATTTTAAATATATTTAATATTTAATATACATTTATTATTTAATTATATGTAAAATTTAAATTATATTTCTATTTATTGTTATGTATTATATTCTATACAATATATATTATTAATATAAACATAATATATAAATTAATTTATTAAAAAATTAAAAAATAAAAGGAAAAACACAAGCCCATTAATTAAGTCCCTCTTGGCATAATAGCGTACAAAATTAACTTCAATCAAATTGGATGCAAATGTTTTCTCACTGGTCACAAATGACTTTTATTTATGGAAGGGACGAATTCTGATCGACCTCTAATGAAGGCTGGTATAGATGAACTCATAAAATGAAAAATATAATCGGACTCGATAAGCTCTTACATTGAATTGAATGTAAATAAAATGAAAGGATGGCATAAAAAATAAATAAAAAAATAATGGGCAAAAATAGGGCAAATGTCAAATGGTGAATGTGAAAAACAGTGTGAATAAAAATTAATGATACAAAGAATAGTCATGATTATTTAGATTGTCTAGCATGTCTTGTTTAAGACCGTATATTATTGATGGACAAAATGAACTCAATGAAGTTCACATAGGAAAAGTCTGGAGTGTAATAATTATAAAGAGAATTAAAATAATAATTGAAAACATTTGAAATAATGAATGTCATAATATTGCCAGCAGGATTCAACCATTTAGTTTTTCAAGTCAAACTCATTGACCCATGTTTCATGAGTAGTGGCTCACAAGAACCCATCTCTCATCAGTAGTGGTCAATGAGTTTGACTAAAAAGGCTACACTGTTGAATCCTGATAGAAATATCATAATTTGACACATTGTAGAAAATAACTTCTATTTATCAAAATGAATATTATATTAGCTAGTGAGTACTAAAGAAAGTTGTAGCATCCTTTTTCTAATGCAGTTCAAATTTCAATTTCAATTGTCTTATAAGACAAATGAAATTAAAAAAATAAAGAACAAAATTTTTAAATTCACAAACACCACAAATTCAATTTCCAATTCAAAAATTTAAATAGAGATTAAAAATTTCTTTACAAGCCTGAAATTCTAGCAATCAAATGAATCCATTTATTTTTCAATTTCATCTACAAATCATTCCATCAAATTATGTTCATCAAAATTTAGCGTATTTTCTTTATATTGACCTTTCCTGTGCATTGATTCTTGATTTCCTCTGATTAATTCTTTACTCTGCGCACCCCTGTTACTCCTCCGGCTGTGTTGGCAATTCTCTTTGAATTTCAAATTTCTCTCTTCCAAATTCCTGCACTGGATGTTTTTCTTTACACACTAATCTATGCTCAAACTACTGACAACTTTCTGCTGTTCACACACCAATTCCCAGGTACCCCTGTGTATTTCCTTGTGGTTGCATTTCATTTTCTCTTCACATATGATTTCTGCCAAAGTACATTGTCCTTTCTGCTGTCCTCCTCTAATTCTCCACGTACCCCTATCTATTTGCCTGTGGCTACAATTTATTTACCCTCCACTGTTTTCAAACTATTCTCATGCTCCATACTCCTGCGTGTCCTTCTTCATATATTATTTCTGCCAAAATTCATTCAATTTCTATGGTCTACTCTATTTCCCACGTGCCCCACTATGCAGTCTCCTGTGGCTGCATTTTTTCACATATCTTTTTCCTGCTCTTTTCTCACGCCCACCCCAGTCAACAGCCTTGGTTCGCATCCTTTCAACTTCTCAGCATATGGCTTAGCCTTTTGGCCTTTGTTTTTTTGTCTTTTTAGTTCTATGCTGATTTCACCTTTGTCCGGCATCCTCCGAACTTCCACACCAACCTGTGTTCTCTCATGTTTATTAATATTTTAATTATCCATTAAACTCAAAATGAAAATAAACGAAAAATTGATGCAGATAAGATGTTCCTGCATCATTTTCTTAGTCAATAGTTAAGAAATGTGTTATTGTTGGTTTAGTAATTCTAATTATAAGATTTAGTATTGCAATATATTTATACTATGTATTGTCAATACTAGTTCATATATAAATCAACAAATGATCAAATAAGATGGACCCTTATAATATGACAATTTATGAATGTCATGTAAAAATTCATAAATACATTCATTAATGAATGAAATAAATACTTTTTTTTTTTTTTTTGTATTAAAGATAGTTAAAAAAACAACCAAAGATCTGCTACAACTTAATCACTGCCCTTGCACAGCTAGCAGCAAATCACTTACAATTTAAACTCTGACTCAACTTCAACACATCAAAAGTATCACTGACTGTCAAACAACTTTAATTACCAAGGTGAGGCACTTTACAGTTGGAGTAATACAAAGTTTACTGAAGAAGACAAGCAAATCATGCTATCAGCCTGGACTGAGATTCACAAAGTAGCCAGAACTGCTGTGGACGTAACTTCAGCTTCCCAAAAGCGGCTTGAAACTGGACAATCTGCTAGATTAAGCTGCCAGGATCTTAGCATAAAGGACTTCATCCTCTTTTACTGCCACTCCCTATGCTGCTACTGCCGCACAAAACTGCTCAGGCCTAAAGGGCTGCATCATTGAGTTGTCCACAAATCATGCTTCCCCCAGCCCCCTCCTCCACACCGGCATCATTGAACACCTTTTGAAACTTTACTAAAGCTTGGAGAAAAATCCCTGATTCAATGTATTCATAACTCCAATTATGTACTCTTTTCACTTCCGTTTTGTGAGCCACCTCATCAGTTAACAGCTTCCTGAATTTAGCCATGTTAGCCTCCATCACCATTG
>VDFB02193867.1:467360741-467495371 GCA_007258455.2 Sequoia sempervirens
GTTTCTCTTGCACCCTAGATCGCACGAAGCGCAAGGGGAGAGGATACGCACTCAAAAGACAAAATAACACAATCAAGCACTTGTTCGTTTTAGCCTCAAAGCAATGATGACTTCATTTTAAGCACCAAAATCAAGTGTGAAGTTTGCCTTGTTCAATTTTTAAACCAAAACGAAATCTAGTAAGTTTGTTCTAAGGTTCGTTTTAAGCCCTTTGCAATGAAAATGAAATTGTTCGTTTTAGCCCCAATTGAAAACTAATGTTCTAAAACGAAAAGGAAAACAATTTCGTGAAGTGTTGATCAAACACTTAAAGTGTTAAAAAACACATTGTGTTTTCAAAGAAAAGAAAAAATCTTTCCCTCCTTTCGTTTTCGTTTAGTGAAGTAGTTTTGATCAAAGTGTTAAAAAACACATTGTGTTTTCAAACAAAAATCCTCCTCCTTCTCTTTTGCTTTGCACCTTTTCGCCTTCGTTGTTTGTTTGTACCTCCTTCGTTAGTCTTTGTTTCCTTTTTGTCCCTTTCACCTTTCGCTTGTACCTTCGCTTGTACCTTCGTTTGCTTTTGTACCTATTCCATAGTTGGATTGGTGTCACATGTGCTAGTGACCCTTTCCCAATCCTTGACCAAAGCTTAAGATGAAAATGCAAATGGATGATGGAGATGATGGACAAGATCTAATCTCAACTGAAGAGAGTGACCTTGCAAGATTGTGGAGATTGTGAAGGATTTGCTTGAGGATGATGCTTGTATTTAAAGATTTTCAAAATGTTGAATGTTGAAGAGGGACCAATGTGGGATCAAAATCAAGCCAATGAATTGAGAACACTTGTCATCATGTGATTAGGTGATGTGTGTGCAAGATTTGGGAAGAGTGCCCAAGAGGGGGAAATTTTGAATTCAAATTTGCAATAAATTTTGAGAGGGGGACAAGAAAGAAGAGCAATAAATGCCCTGTTTGACTTGTCATGGTTGAGAGAAAATGATGTTTTAATAAATCAATAAAATTGATTTATTGTGCAAGTGGCTAGGTCTAGATAATGCAAGTGGGATGGGATTAGCCTTAGATTAGGATTAGATTAATTTAATGATGATTATGCTGATTTAATGCTGATTAACTGATTTGACTTTTTGGACTTTGGAAAATGATTTAAGATTTGATTTAAATGGCTTTTTTATTTTAAATAACCTTAGGCAATGAGATTATTTAAATGGATGAAGGTGATGAATGGATCTAATGCAAATGTCTAGTTTAATTGATAAATGATCCTGATCGAATGCATAATGTAAAATTTGCATGTCTACAGAACCAGCTATCGTCTTTAGATGAGATAGGGGGTAAATGTAACTTCGTGAGAGTGCCTTCACTGCAGGGGGCATGAGGAGCATTAGAGGGCATAGGAATACCTCTCATAGGAACCAAATCGATAAAGTTCTGTCCTGAACTTCCTTCATAAATTTCAGCTGGTTCGTTACTGCTCTTATACATTCCAAAGTCATCTTTCATAATCCAATGTGGCGGTAGCTCTATATCTTGCCAAAGGCATTTTTCAGGCATATAAGTATCGTCTCTGCCATCCGTTTGGATAAAGAAAGAGGTACTATCAAATGGGAGGTCATAAGACACATTAGGAGCTAAGTCATTTTCCAGAAGTTTATAGTAGAGTCTATAAACTACACTTAACTCTTTAAAGTTTGGTTTGAAACCTGTAGCGTGAGTCTGAGCTCTAAGTCGAAGACAGGAACACATATCTTCTACAGCACATATGAAGTCAGGAGTGACGTTCATAAAAACTACTTTGTTATTCAGACCAGCTTGTATGGAAGCAAACAAACTTTTCTTTAGCGGAGCAATCCGGTCATTTTGAAGACAACTCATCATAGATGCAGTGATATTGGATCTAGCGAGAAATTTGTATATCACTTGCACTCCCCCTACGTGGATAAATCTGTATCCAGCGTCCTTGGCTTCCTTTCTCATTTTAGGCGTGAACAGTATATCTGACTTTCTCCCAAAGGGAGTCAAGGTATTCATCACTAGTTTCTGTTTCGTTTACTCTTGTTAAGACCTGTGATAACTTCTCAGAAGTATAAGTGATATGGTCTTCAAGAGATGTCTGAATCTTTTTAGTAAGACAGGTAGTGTAGTTCAACTGAGCACCAAGAGAATTAAGTGAGACTTTATTCCCTGCTAGTTGATGATGGATATGACCTGTAGCACCTAAAGACTTGTAGTAGTGACAATACTTCTTAGCCCACTGTAATTGTTTTTGGTCGTTTGCAGTTTCTGGATTAGAAATATTCTAAAAGAAATATTCTTCTTCCCAGAAAGGCATTCAAGCGTACTAGGTATTTCACATTCGGCTTGAGAGACCAGATACAGTGTTGTCTACCCATACTAGGTGTTTCACATTCGGGGTATAAACCTGTTAAAGTATTACTAGATTTTTTAAACAAACTGTAGGACCAGTTTGCCTCTACTGTGTTGGAACCGCTACGCGTCCAAGACAGGAGATCCTAGTTGAAGGACTGAGATTTCCAAGATTTTTCTTTTTCTCCAGGCTCTCAAGCCGAATGTGAAATACCTAGTACGCTTGAATGCCTTTCTAGGAAGAAGAATATTTCTTTGAGAATATTTCTAATCCAGAAACTGCAAAACGACCAAAAACAATTACAGTGGGCTAAGAAGTATTGTCACTACTATAAGTCTTTAGGTGCTACAGGTCATATCCATCATCAACTAGCAGGGAATAAAGTCTCACTTAATTCTCTTGGTGCTCAGTTGAACTACACTACCTGTCTTACTAAAAAGATTCAGACATCTCTTGAAGACCATATCACTTATACTTCTGAGAAGTTATCACAGGTCTTAACAAGAGTAAACGAAACAAAAACTAGTGACGAATACCTTGACTCCCTTTGGGAGAAAGTCAGATATACTGCAGAGGTTGCAAAGAACTCTAATTCTTTGTTACTTGAATTTAAAGAACAAAGAGATAAGGGATTGAACGATCTATTTCAATCTCGTCCTAACTTATCTCCACTTAGCAGTAATCTTGATTACATAGTTTCCTCTCTAGGAAAGCTTGAAACTAGATTCACTAATCTTGAAAGGAACATTGGTAGTCTTCGCGATACCCTTGTCACTGAAGTCTTAACCAAAGTAGTCGAATCTGATCAGCTAACTAGAAAGACTTTACTTGAAAGTCTTCATTCTCAAGTTTCTCACATCTACTCTGTTGTAGAAACTCTTCGCTCAGATCCTGATCATCCGAATCCTACTGAGACTAGAATAGCTAAAATTGCAGAAGAGATCCATCTCATTGCTTTAAAAATCACTGAAAAGCAAGCTCAACAAGATCTCATTCTTGCTAAGATCTAATGGCTACGCCAGTAGATAATCAGCTATTGCAGTTTGTAAAGAGAAGGTTAGAAACAGCTAATGTCTCTAAGGACCTTGTTTCCTTCTATGCTAAACCAGGAGCACAGATGGCAGACAATGCTGAAATTGCTGTTAACCAACAAAACGTATTAACTGCACTTAGTCTTGAAGGTTATAACAATTCTTCACAGGAGTTAATTGGGTTAAGAGAAAAACTCAATATACTTTATCACAAGTTTGAAGTTATGGATACTAGAACTCAACGTGTTGATCGGATAGCATCTGATGTTGCTACTCTAAAGATTGACGTAGATAGAATAACCAATCGGTTAAATTCTATTGAAACAGTTCTAGCAACGCATACCACTCTCATCACACGCATTGATCAAACAATTAAAGCTGTAAATGATAGAGTTGAATCAAATCGAAATAAACTTGATGATATAGAAAGAAGTTAGTCTTCTGCTACTGGTGAAATACGCACAACAGCGACTGCTCTTCATACTCTTGAAAGTGACATAGACAAAGTCGGACAATCTGTTAAAGGAATCCAAATTCCTACTAGTAAACAACAAGTTAGATTTGAGCCTCCAAAACCTATAACTGCTTGGAGATCTACTTCTGTAGATAAAAAGGAGACTCAGTCTAAACAAGAACCTGAAAGTAAGTCTCGCTATCTCATGGGTATGCAAGCATTAAAAGGTATGATAAAAAACAAAAGCATGTTTACTACCAGAGGTAAACTTTCTCTACATACGCTTACTGAAGCAGAAGCTGAAGACCATAAAGAATCTCTAAAAGTCGATGGGAAAATTCCTAAGCTCAACATCAAGGAAATATATCGTATAGGTTACAAGAACCTACCTGAGCTAGCACAACTAAGAGAAGCCTCTAATACTGTTGAAAGTCTTCAAGGTAAAGAGTTTGACGTCTTACTCTTGACGCCTAAAATGAGAAAGGAAGCCAAGGACGCTGGATACAGATTTATCCACGTAGGGGGAGTGCAAGTGATACACAAATTTCTCGCTAGATCCAATATCACTGCATCTATGATGAGTTGTCTTCAAGATGACCGGATTGCTCCGCTAAAGAAAAGTTTGTTTGCTTCCATACAAGCTGGTCTGAATAACAAAGTAGTTTTTATGAACGTCACTCCTGACTTCATATGTGCTGTAGAAGATATGTGTTCCTGTCTTCGACTTAGAGCTCAGACTCACGCTACAGGTTTCAAACCAAACTTTAAAGAGTTAAGTGTAGTTTATAGACTCTACTATAAACTTCTGGAAAATGACTTAGCTCCTAATGTGTCTTATGACCTCCCATTTGATAGTACCTCTTTCTTTATCCAAACGAATGGCAGAGACGATACTTATATGCCTGAAAAATGCTCTTGGCAAGATATAGAGCTACCGCCACATTGGATTATGAAAGATGACTTTGGAATGTATAAGAGCAGCGAACCAGCTGAAATTTATGAAGGAAGTTCAGGACATAACTTTATCAGATTTGGTTCTATGAGAGGTATTCCTATGCCCTCTAATGCTCCTCATGCTCCTGACAGTGAAGGCACTCGGTCAGAAGTTACATTTACCCCTATCTCATCTAAAGACGATAGCTGGGTTCCTCCAAAGAAAAAGACTATGGGGATGGTAAAGAGACAGACTCCAGACGCAAACGCTGTGAGTCCTGGTAATAGTCCCATTACTGAACAAGTGGTGTGCAAATACAATGAAAATAACTTTCCTAAGGAATGGTTGTTGAACCCTCATGTTCATGAAATTCTTAACAAAGAATTTCTCGATCCTAGAACTAAATGTGATCGCTTGACCACATTGAACAGAATCCATTCTATGATACGATGTGCTAAAAATTCTGTTCTCATAAGTTATGGATCTCTACACCCTTCAGGTGAAACCACTCCTGTAAAATACTTCCCGTATGACGGAATGTTATTTGCCACCTTAGACGAATGTTATTCTTGGGCTTACGCAACTCAAGATGAACTTCCTGCATATGCTCCACTCACGAGTGCTAGCTATATGGCAGAAGATGCTGTCACAGCATATAACCTCTATCAGAGTACGCTTGTTGAACGTGGTGAGTTAGGCACTACATCATTTGAAAAGCAATCTGAAAAGATTGAAGTGAAAGAAAGCGCAGGCATCTTTGATGAAAAGACTAAAGAATTTCATGCTCAGATTCTTAGTCTACTTGAAACAAGTGATCTACTCTGTCAAGAACATCTGGATGAACACCAACCAGATAACATAGATGAAGAGATTGAGTTTCTCGATGCTCAGTCCGAATATTTGAACAGAGAAAACGAGATCTACGAGTCGCTGAAGAAAGAAGAGGAAATCATGCGACAACATGAGCAAGATGAATTACTAAGGTATGAGTTAGCAGAATAGAACCTTGATGTTCTGGCAGAACTCCAACTGGACAATCAAATGGTTCACTTTAAACCACAAGTCTTCGAAGAAAGTGATGCTACGTCTGGTATAACCAGTGCACAACCTGTTTCCCCTCCTTCGATGGGAAAGCCCTCAGAGGTTGATAGAATGGATGTCGATCCGGCACATCCAATCTCCATCACTAACATTCATCAGACTATACATCAAGAACCATTGAAGAAATTGAGAGCAAGAGGCAACTTGCCCTCAGGCAAGAAAGGTGAATGGAATACACTAAGATATCAGCCTACTATCCTACCTCAAGTCCCTATCACAAAAGGAGTTTGCTTAGATCTGGATAACGCAGTCGATAAACGTCAGACCATTGCTGACTGGGTAAAGGCTCTAGACTACACAGTTGCATCCTCGATGTATACTCAGCCTTCCTATAATGTGCAGCTATACTTTGCTGCTACACTGCGAGGTAAGTCAGACAACTTCTGGCAAGCCTATAAGAATTCAGACAAAGGGAAAGAATGGATTGAAAGGATAAAAGATTCTAAATCTGCTGTGGACTTTGCCACACCATTCTACACCTTCTTCTGTGGTGACCTAAGCAACCTTAGTACTGAAAGAATAGCAAGAGCGGAAAGCCATCTACAAAATATGAGACTTGTCTCTATGGATTTCTATGAAGCTTTCCATAATGAGTTTGAACATCATTTCCTGCAACTCGGGCAATTGGGAAAATTTGAATATTATGATCTTTACATAAATAAGATTCCCTCGCCTTGGAAGGAAAGATTTGTTGCCGAATTCCAGAGAACTCCTTTGACTCATTATACTCTTGGATGTATTTATCAGAGAATCATTAAGCTCCTTACAGAAGCTTGTGAGTTTTCTGTTATGCAAAAGGAAATCAAAGCTAGTGAGCATAAGCTGGGTAAACCATTCTGTAACAGATTGGTAGATGTCCCGACTCACTGGGGTGCACATGCTAAAAGAGAAAAGACTAATAGTTCTTGTAGCTGTAAGTCTTGTTCTAAGAAAAGGTTTAAACGACAATATAAGCATGGGCATGATATGAAGCCTTACAAGGTCCGACGAGGTTACTCCACCTCTCACAAAAAAGGATTGAAGAAATTTAGAAGATCTAAAACATGGAAAAATAAAGCTCCGTTCCAGAAAAGATACTTCAAACGTTCTGGACCCAGAAGGGGTAAAGCTAGAGATCTTTCTAAAGTAACTTGCTACATTTGCAAGAAAAGAGGTCACTATGCTAGTGACTGTAAAGATAAAAGAAAACTCCCTACTAAAGAGTTGAGTTTGATTAGAGATGAGCTACTCTTGGCTAACGCTAATCAACTGTACCTTGTGAACTCTGAAACTGAAGCAGAGGATGTCTATAGCTTGACAGAAGTCTCAGATTCCGACGAAAGCTATCATTCAGATCTTGAATGTCTTTCTGATCCAAGATCTTGGTATTCACCATCGGACAGTGATAATGAACCTTGCGAAATGGAAGAGCGTACTGAGAATTCCCTTCTGACAAGATACACTCCACATCTTGTGAATTCTTTGATTACACCTTATGCTAATGTCTTCCACAATAAATCACTGTGCTTTTCATCCTTGAACTTCGATGAAAAGGAATACAAAGATTGCGAATTCAATTTAATGACACAACACTTCATTTGTGATGTTTGCGACATTAAAGAAATTGCTCTGAGTTTCTGCGACTCTAAGCATAATCTAAATTTTCACTCTGAATGCTTAATTGCATTAACTAGATGTGTATTCAAAACACATGACATTGCAGAGTTGATCTACGAAGAGTTAGCACAATATGCCAAAGAACAACAATATGAGTCATTAATTGAAGAAACCTATGAGAAAGGCGAAAGCTCATTCTCATTAGATGAATTGCATACGGCATTACCTGATCTTGAGCCAGTACCAATCTCAGAAGTTGAACAGGTTTCCCTCGGTCAACTTACTGAAGAAACAAAACAAAGCGAAATTCAGTCTGCTCCTAGATTGAAACAAAAGTTTGGGCTCCAAAAGATAGTGATACCTTTCACTACTATAATGCCAGCAATATATTCTGAAGTTTGCAAAACTGATCAGTAGATCAAAGCTGCTAGGGACTGCATCTCTGGTCCTATGTGTTCTTATATTAAACTCAGTTTTGACTTCAAAGGTTATTCAACCTATGATCTATATGCTTACATAGATTCTGGTGCAGGCATGTCTCTTGCATTGCCTTTTGCTTTACCAGAACATCTGTGGTATCAAGTACCACCTGAAAAACAAATTGTAGGTGTGTCCATTGAATCAAGGAAAGTTCAATATGATACTGTTGCAATTAATGTGCCTTGCACTATCGCTGGAAAATAGTTCATTATTCCCTTGATCTGGCAAGCTCCAACGCTTGATGCAGATGTCCTCCTAGGGCAAAACTTCTTGCTTAAATATCAGCCTTTCACACAAATTGATTCTACTATCATGCTCACGCATCCTGACAAAGAAGAAGTTTTCACTAAACGGAGAAATACAACAATCTGTATAGCTCATGAGCCCTTTCTGCATGAATTTAAATTTGAATCAAACGAATCTTCCGATTCTCCACGCGTTTGGAACCGTGGTGAGATTGGAAACACAAAATCTTTACAATTAAAAAGAAAGATTGCATCAGAGCAGATTCCAATACCTTTGGACAAAAGAAAGAAAACCTACACTGAGAAACAGTCTGTCGCTCCCACAGACAAGTTAAGAAACATTATCCTCTCCATACAACAAAAGTCACTGAAGCAAATGAGTAAAGCTTTATTCCATCTTTATAAAGCTTTAGACAAACCTCTTACCCTAGAGGATATTAAAGAAATGCTTCAACCAAACATTGGAGAAGATCCACTAGCCCTATGGGAAAGAGATAAGGCTAGATGTCACCTTGAGCTGATATCACCGTTTGCTGTGATTAGGCTAAAAGAGCTAGATTACCCTATAGAACATGAAAAGATCTTTAATGATCAACTCAAAGAACAGCTTCAACTTAAGCTGATACAAAAGTCACACAGTCCACATTCCTCTCCGGCTTTTGTGGTTAACAACCATGCTGAACAACTTAGAGGAAAAGCCAAGAATGCCATAAACTACAAACGATTGAATGAGTTGACACAATCAGATGGGTACTTCATACCCCATGTTCAAAAGCTCTTACCTAGACTCAAGTCTGCCAAATGGTTTTCTAAGTTCGACTGCAAAATCAGGTTTCTGGCAGATAATGATGACCAAAGAATCAATTCCTCTAACTGCATTCTCTACACCTTTTGGTCAGTTTGAATGGAACGTAATGCCATTCAGAATCAAACAAGCTCCCAACATCTTTCAGAGAAGAATGGATGAGATCTTCTCGGATCTCTATGACTTCATCTCGGTTTATATCGACGACATATTAGTCTTCTCACCAACGAAAGATCAGCATATCACACATCTTAAGCTTGTTGCCCAAAAGATCGTTAAACACGGTTTATCCTTGGAAGTAAAAAGGTTTTGTTTTCACAAGACAAGATTGACTTCCTTGGCCATACCATTGAGAACGGCACTATAACTATGCAGCCACATATAGCAAAGAAAGCTTGTACTGAATACCCTGATAGGTTTGAAAATAGTGACTCCCTGAGACAATTCCTAGGGATACTAAATTACTGCAGAGACTTCATTCCGAACTGTAGTAAACTATTAGCCCCTCTCTTTGCTAGATTAAAAGGAAAATGGAAATGGTCTGCATCTGATACAGAATATGTCAAGAAGATAAAGTTAGCATTTAAAGACCTTCCAGTCCATAAGCTACCTGAAACTGGACAAGAAATAATCATTGCTACTGACGCCTCAAACTTGCATTGGGGATGTTGTGTTACTTGCAGGTGGCCTGACAAGATTGAAGAAAGGATAGTGAAATATCTATCTGGTTCCTGGAAAGGTGTTGAACTAAATTATCCAACGTTCGAGAAAGAAACACTTGTAGTTCTAAATGCTTTTAAGAGATCAAACATTTATCTCTATTCTCATAATATTATTGTTAGAACTGACAGTACTTATTTCAAATCTTTCTTGAAGTCTAACTTTGATAATTGCCTTGCTAAGCAGAGACTAATCAGATGGCAATCTTTTCTTGGACAGTATAAATATTCTGTTGAGATCGTAAAGGGAAAGGACAACATAGTTCCTGACGCCTTAAGCCGTACTCTTGCACTAAAGACATCTCAAGTCTTTCATTGCAAAATGTTGCCTGTTCGGAACATTAAAAAGACTCATAATAAAAGTCCAGATTCAAAACTGGATGATGCAGCAACAAGATCCGCTATACGCGGTATTGTTGAAGAAGGGTTACACCTTCGCCAACCAGACAATTCTCTGGGTAAAAGAATTGCTAGTCCGTCTCAAACGGTCGACGGTAAAGACTCGTCAAATCCATTGATGGCTGATGCTTTGCCAAAAAGCATAAGTACTGATGGTACTATTGAAATAGAACAAGTCCTATTACCTTACTTTAAGGACCCGGTGTATCTTACACATCGGAAAAAGATGGGACATGAAAACCTTCAGTTAATGAATAATCTTGAATATGCCTTCTCCCATAAGGATGACAAGTTATTCAAAGCCGTCATGACATCTCTGAGTAAGAGATTGCAGGCGTATGCGATAAGCGCCGAGCTGATGGGAAACAGAAAGAATCAACCATCTATACCGGTTGATCCACCAACGAATTATCTCCCATTAGATAATCAAACCTCAAAAGTTCCTGCTGGTACCATGACCGAGGAATTATGGACAGAATTTTATGCTAACATTACTAAAGGAGTTACTCTCAACATCTCCAAATTTCTGTCTGTTTGTGCAGGTATGTTTCCAGGACATGTCGTGGTTGATATTATCAATCCGGCACTTGAGCAAAGCTACAAGCTTTGGTTGTTCGAAAACGGTTTCCTTCGAAACATGCTGATAACAAAAGCTGCGAACTTAGAAGGATTTCCTTCTATAATAAAACAGGCATATCAGGCCTTGTTTTCATTCCACAGTTTTCCCATTGTCAGAATGAAAGTGATATCTGCTCCTCTTGAGTGGATTGAAGCTGGTAGAACTAAAGATGGTAAAAAGATGAAGTTTAAGATTAGTCTTGGATTTCATTTTGTAAAGTTCTACAATTGCACTACGAACAGTTCACGGCAATTTCCTCCTCCGACTATCAAATTTGAACAGAAAATTCACTCTCCTGCTTTTGTTCGAGCTCATGTTCTTACTAAGCTAAGAGGATTTCTTGAAGCAGAACGTCCTTCTACTCTGCTTGCTACTACTGAAAGGATAGTCATTGTTTCTGCTGGTGTCCATTCTCTCGAGGATAATAAATTATATAATGACATCGTTCGTGGACCTCCTCCTCTATGTTCTAATGCTTGTATAAAATGGTGGATTGATCCACAATATGGTTCTTGGGTTACTGATCCAGATACCATGAGAAGCATAGGTCCTATGACTGATGAAGAAAAAGCAGAAACTATTGCCAGTGCTAAACCAGTTCCGCCTCCGCAGGTTATTGTTCACTCCTGCATAAGTAAGGTATTCCCCTCTGAATGCCTCAGATGTCAGTCTGAAGATTGGTATAAACAACGACTTCAACTTCAGCTTGATACCTATTCCTTCTTACATTATGGGAATAACTCAAGGTATCATGATTGTGATCAGTTTGACATCAGTAAAAGCGAATGTAGACATTGCATTGCTGAACGACAGTCTCCTCCTTCGAGTGATCCGACTGAGCTTACATTAAAGACACCAATTGAGCATCCTCATTGATGCGAAGTTCAATGCAATTTCTGCCCTATTTGTATCTCAGATGCTGAAAAGAAATGGAAAGCTGAACAGCGACAGTATGCCTTTGAGTATAGTGACTTAAAGTCTTAGCCAGACTTTCTTCCCAGTCACCTGCTTTCTGATACTCTCTCCCAGTGCTCTATGATGGATTCTGACCCTGAAGAACATAACTGGGATAATCTCATGGAATTTTGAGTTGTCTTCAGCGAAGTGTGGTGTATTCTACTTACCAAAAGACAGACATTCCTTTTGGCTTAACTAGACTGATAACTTCCCTAGTTAAGATCAGAGTAAAGCGAGCCAGCTCATGCACTACACATCTCAGCATGACGATACCAAGCGGTCATCATTCCCGCGTTCTGAAAAGAATGACAGCGGTCCTAATCTCCCGCCTTCTGAAAAGAGATTCCTTTCGCGATCTAACCTTCCCGCCTTTCTGAAAAGAAGATGCTTTGTAATAAGTGACTTGTGTGCTGTCACTTTGGTCTGTGTCCTTGTTTGGGTCGAATCATGGACTCTAGTAACGCTTCTGGCTCTAAAGCGGTTGGTGTGTCCCACCTTCGTCCATTTGATTCCCTTGGCGCGCTCCTTAGTGCGTTCTTTCGGTCGTGTCCGTATCCCCACTTTCTAGTGCGGTTGATGCGCTGTCCTGGACTCCAAAATGTTTCTTTGGGTTCCGCCGCTCCTCTTTATCTATATAAGGAGTCGAGCCTCTCCTTGTTATTCATTCGAATTTCTCTTGATAGAATTCGGGAGTGAAGAAGCGAAGGATTGAGAAGAGTCAAGTTCGAGTCAAGTCGAGTCTCTGTGCCTCTTGGAAGGTATGGATATTAGTATTTCCAGAATGGTTGTAGGCTAAGGCAATCAGCCCATAAGGCTGAGCCTCTGAATGTAAGAATGTAATCCATATAGAATATTAGTATGGCCTGCTTCGCAATGTAATATCTCTTATGAAGAAGTAATGAAATATAATATATTTCTGTGTGTTCGAGTTTTGTTTCGATATCAGTAATTTTTCTGTAACTTATCTAGCTAGCGAGTTCTTAGTTTAAGTACTTAGGTTGAAATACAGGGGGATATTCCATAGGCTAGTTGCTGGCAAGGTAGAAGACGACACTCAAGCTAGGAGACATGGTGTGATAGAGGTCAACTTAACCCTGGACTTGCAAGAGAGCCAAAAGACCAGTACCGACGGAGTCAGTACCCGTGTTAGGCAGGTGGCCGTTTAGGGGAATGAGACGAGCAGGGAAGGGTGAGGCTTGTGCACCGGAAAAGGGGGATCCAGTTGAGTACTATTGACAAGTTGTGTACGGAAGGGTAGGAGTGAATGCAAACCAGTATAGCTGATGATTGGGGTATTGGGGGTTTAGGTATCGCTATATCTAAGCTTTAATAATCCGTTGAACGTCTGTACAACCTGCTGTAGCAGTCGGAATGCAGCCATGAACTTGTCTTAGGACTTGTGTAAAACTTGCTGGTTCTTTAAGGTTAGATAAGCCAAGGTTGAGAGAATTGATATAGTCACAACGCAAGAAAATACTGAAGTTAAAAAGTATTTTATTATTTAGTCATATCATATATTGTGGAGTGTGGTGGGCCCATACGAAGTATTTTCTATGGTTGTTACATTTCTTACTAAGCATGCTTTGTCTTATGGTGCTTTGCTTATCTAGTTTACTTTTATCTGGTTGGGCATATTATATCATTTTCATACTTCCTGCACATTTAATGAGATTCATGTGTGATACTCATGACAATGATTGTACGCCGATATGGCCAGTATCTATGATTATAGCTGCAATAATCTTATGCATTATAGTTTTGTGTTATATGCATGCATGGTTAAAAGAACAAGAATTAGAAGTAAATAGAGCTGCTAATAGATTAAGAGATCAGGCTAATATAGATTTACCTCGTATCTTAGATCAGTATAATAATTATTTAGAAGCACGTAGAAATGCACCTGTTTCAACTCCTAGAAGTAATAGTCATCATTCTAGCTCTATTTCATCTAATGATTCTCTTGTATATTGCATGGTTCATCCATCCTCACCGGAAAATATACTAGCTGCATACTATAATAGTGAATGGTATTGTTACAGTAGTAGTAATGAAACTTTAGATTAATGGTTATAGTTAGCTTCATAGTTCTTATTACATGCATCAGAAAAATACAAAAATATTCAATAGTAAAATTAGATCAATTACCTAGGTCAGTTTTCCGCACTGAGGGCTAGACCCTACTGTACCTTAGGTGATCCTGCTTGATAGGGTTGATTAGCTACACCTTCATAATAGGTCTTTTGCATGATAAATTAGGTCATTTAGCTAGTTCCCTACGGCCGAGTATATATATATATATATCACAAAAAAAAGGAAATGAAATAATTGTCATAATTGAAGATCAAAAATTTCTAAAGGTGTGTAATGGGATTGTAATGGCCTATCAAAATGTCAATGACAAGAGGAAAAAAATAAATTACAACAATGTTAAATACAAATAAATTTTTCTTTTAATTAATTAGAATATAAAAATTATTTCAAGTTAAATGAGAGGAGTTATCTCTCTCCATAGGATTTGTAAGATATAATATGAAGTACTCCAATGTATATATTGTCATCTTAATAATTATGTGTACATAATATTTTTCCACATAACAACAATGTTTATTTAGATAAGCGTCTTATTTATAAATGACATATTTATATTAGTTATAATATGTTATATAAATGAAAAAGTATTTATTTTAATGATGATATTGTTTGGTTTGATGGTTCGCTTTTATGTGATATTAAGGCTAAAATTCTATATAAAGAGCTTACCAAGCAAGAATGTATTTTTGAGCATGTTAATCTTTGTTGGGATGTGAGACTTTCAAAAACAGGTGGAGGAAAACTCTCATAGCAATTTGGCAGAATTTAGAGGAGCCAAAAAAAAGCTTGTTTCAGATGGCAATTACTGCTGCACAAGCTGCCTTTAAACATACGCATAATGATGTTGATATTTGCACTATTTGCAGGTTTCCTGAAAGTGTAATGCATATTTTCTTTAACTGTTTCTATGCAAAGGAGGTCTGGAATATTTTCCAATGTAATCATTTATTAATTTGGAACAGCAATGGTAATGTTAGATACTGTGATATTATGTTTTGTGATAAAAAGCTTAATAAGGAAGCTAATGCTTTCTGGGATTGTCCTACTACTGAGATCCTTTGGTTCATTTGGAGGGCCAGGAATGAGGAAAAATTTCAAGGAAGTGCTAGAGGGCTTACTGAGGCCAACAAATGTCTCATCTTTTTCAATGTCGCTATGCAGGTTACAATGGTGATGGAGGCTAACATGGCTAAATTCAGGAAGCTGTTAACTGATGAGGTGGCTCACAAAACGGAAGTGAAAAGAGTACATAATTGGAGTTATGAATACATTGAATCAGGGATTTTTCTCCAAGCTTTAGTAAAGTTTCAAAAGGTGTTCAATGATGCCGGTGTGGAGGAGGGGGCTGGGGGAAGCATGATTTGTGGACAACTCAATGATGCAGCCCTTTAGGCCTGAGCAGTTTTGTGCGGCAGTAGCAGCATAGGGAGTGGCAGTAAAAGAGGATGAAGTCCTTTATGCTAAGATCCTGGCAGCTTAATCTAGCAGATTGTCCAGTTTCAAGCCAAGCTTTGGAAGCGAGTTTAAGGTCTTACAGCAGTTCTATTACTAGAATCTCATTCAGGGTTGATAGTATGATTGCTTGTCTTCGTGTAAAACTTTGTATTACTCCAATCAAAGTGCCTAATTTGTAATTAAAGTTGTTTGACAGTCAGTGATACTTTTGATGTGTTGAAGTTGAGTCAGAGTTTAAATTGTAAGTGATTTGCTGCTAGCTGTGCAAGGGCAGTGATTAAGTTGTAGCAGATCTTTGGTTGTTTTTTTAACTATCTTTAATACAAAAAAAAAAAAAAAAGTATTTATTTCATTCATTAATGAATGTATTTATGAATTTTTACATGACATTCATAAATTGTCATATTATAAGGGTCCATCTTATTTGATCATTTGTTGATTTATATATGAACTAGTATTGACAATACATAGTATAAATATATTGCAATACTAAATCTTATAATTAGAATTACTAAACCAACAATAACACATTTCTTAACTATTGACTAAGAAAATGATGCAGGAACATCTTATCTGCATCAATTTTTCGTTTATTTTCATTTTGAGTTTAATGGATAATTAAAATATTAATAAACATGAGAGAACACAGGTTGGTGTGGAAGTTCGGAGGATGCCGGACAAAGGTGAAATCAGCATAGAACTAAAAAGACAAAAAAACAAAGGCCAAAAGGCTAAGCCATATGCTGAGAAGTTGAAAGGATGCGAACCAAGGCTGTTGACTGGGGTGGGCGTGAGAAAAGAGCAGGAAAAAGATATGTGAAAAAATGCAGCCACAGGAGACTGCATAGTGGGGCACGTGGGAAATAGAGTAGACCATAGAAATTGAATGAATTTTGGCAGAAATAATATATGAAGAAGGACACGCAGGAGTATGGAGCATGAGAATAGTTTGAAAACAGTGGAGGGTAAATAAATTGTAGCCACAGGCAAATAGATAGGGGTACGTGGAGAATTAGAGGAGGACAGCAGAAAGGACAATGTACTTTGGCAGAAATCATATGTGAAGAGAAAATGAAATGCAACCACAAGGAAATACACAGGGGTACCTGGGAATTGGTGTGTGAACAGCAGAAAGTTGTCAGTAGTTTGAGCATAGATTAGTGTGTAAAGAAAAACATCCAGTGCAGGAATTTGGAAGAGAGAAATTTGAAATTCAAAGAGAATTGCCAACACAGCCGGAGGAGTAACAGGGGTGCGCAGAGTAAAGAATTAATCAGAGGAAATCAAGAATCAATGCACAGGAAAGGTCAATATAAAGAAAATACGCTAAATTTTGATGAACATAATTTGATGGAATGATTTGTAGATGAAATTGAAAAATAAATGGATTCATTTGATTGCTAGAATTTCAGGCTTGTAAAGAAATTTTTAATCTCTATTTAAATTTTTGAATTGGAAATTGAATTTGTGGTGTTTGTGAATTTAAAAATTTTGTTCTTTATTTTTTTAATTTCATTTGTCTTATAAGACAATTGAAATTGAAATTTGAACTGCATTAGAAAAAGGATGCTACAACTTTCTTTAGTACTCACTAGCTAATATAATATTCATTTTGATAAATAGAAGTTATTTTCTACAATGTGTCAAATTATGATATTTCTATCAGGATTCAACAGTGTAGCCTTTTTAGTCAAACTCATTGACCACTACTGATGAGAGATGGGTTCTTGTGAGCCACTACTCATGAAACATGGGTCAATGAGTTTGACTTGAAAAACTAAATGGTTGAATCCTGCTGGCAATATTATGACATTCATTATTTCAAATGTTTTCAATTATTATTTTAATTCTCTTTATAATTATTACACTCCAGACTTTTCCTATGTGAACTTCATTGAGTTCATTTTGTCCATCAATAATATACGGTCTTAAACAAGACATGCTAGACAATCTAAATAATCATGACTATTCTTTGTATCATTAATTTTTATTCACACTGTTTTTCACATTCACCATTTGACATTTGCCCTATTTTTGCCCATTATTTTTTTATTTATTTTTTATGCCATCCTTTCATTTTATTTACATTCAATTCAATGTAAGAGCTTATCGAGTCCGATTATATTTTTCATTTTATGAGTTCATCTATACCAGCCTTCATT
This sequence comes from Sequoia sempervirens, assembly GCA_007258455.2. Lineage (NCBI taxonomy): Eukaryota > Viridiplantae > Streptophyta > Pinopsida > Cupressales > Cupressaceae > Sequoia > Sequoia sempervirens. Next base: position 467,378,160 of record VDFB02193867.1, read on the forward strand.
AGAGGTCGATCAGAATTCGTCCCTTCCATAAATAAAAGTCATTTGTGACCAGTGAGAAAACATTTGCATCCAATTTGATTGAAGTTAATTTTGTACGCTATTATGCCAAGAGGGACTTAATTAATGGGCTTGTGTTTTTCCTTTTATTTTTTAATTTTTTAATAAATTAATTTATATATTATGTTTATATTAATAATATATATTGTATAGAATATAATACATAACAATAAATAGAAATATAATTTAAATTTTACATATAATTAAATAATAAATGTATATTAAATATTAAATATATTTAAAATGACATCCCCTAAATTTACCGCAGTAATTTATTGTCGGAAAATTCACTGCCAATAATTTATCATGGAAAAATTCACTCTTATGAAAAATTCATCTCAAAGAAAATTCACCACCAGCAAATCACCATCACAAAAAATTAATCACAAAATTTTAATGCAATCCACAATGAATTACTGGTGGTGAATTTTACTAGAGGTGAACTTGTCATGGTGGTGAATTTGTCATCACGATAAGTTGTTGACAGTGAATTCTCCCCCAGTGAATTGCTGGTTGTGAATTTTCCTAGAATCATTTAAAACAAATATATAATTTTAGAATATAATAATATTTTAAAAATATATTTAATAATTCACCTTATATAAATATTTCAAAAATGTTTAGGAATACTGGAATGTCCCGACCGCACATATCTTCGGATGCCGGGGCATCAAATTTTGTGGTTGGATACGAGTATACTGGGCGCAATCTATGGAAAAAATTGATGCGAAACAGTAACAGATTCCTGCTAAGTATTCAGCCTCTCCATGGGTCGAGCTTTGGGGAGGCGGCGTTGCATAAGGTGTCGAGAAATGGACATGTAGTTACAAAAGCTGGGCCCCATTTGAAGGCCCACCCCCTCAAATGTGACATCTCCTCTCCCACAGTGATCCTGGGTGATGATTTGAGACGTGAAGTAGCACAAAATGAAGCCTTCATTATAGTAAAAGGTTTTTTCGAGAGCTTCAAAAGGTTTTGGCCAAGCCTCTCTGAGTTGCATGAATGGATTTTAGAAGGTGATCTCCAAATTTATCCTTGTAATTGAAGATTCTTTGTGGTGGTTTTTGATAGTGTTTGCATAAGATAATTCTCTCTGATTACTAATGAAGACGCAAGGAACACTTGCTTATGTTGAAACCTTAGTACCCTTCATTCAACCCTACATTTGAAACTTTCATGATAATTCCAATTTAAGGAAGACTTCAAAATCTTCCACTTTAATTTTAGTTCATTGAGGTTGTGGGTAATTCATGAGGGAAATTTCTAGACATTGAAGAGGGATCATCAAATTACCTACATACAACTTATGCCTGTATCTTCGTGGATATTGATATTACTAGGGATCTCTTAGTAGATATAACCCTCAATAGTGTCAGTGGATGTTGGAACCAATTGTTAGATTATGAGGGATTTCCTTTTCACTATTAGTCGATGGAAAAGAAGAAACCATTTCTTGCTAGGAAATTGATGCACAAGTTGACAAAGAGAAAACACATGGGGACAAATTTTGGTATGAAGGCCACAAAGGATCATAACCACATTGGAGTATTGGAAAATCGAATAAAGGTGTATGAGATAATGTCTCTGAGACGGGAAATTTATCCATGGAGCTTACAGAGGCGAGAACACATGGAGAGATAGAAGAGGGTCAATGGAAAATGCAAAGGAAAAGAGAGAAAAATGAATTAGCATTCAAGATGCATCGTCGTTTCCATACAAAATATGGAGCCAATCATAAAGCATCATGGATCTCTCTTGCTTTCTTGCTCCTTATGGCATTTCATTGGTTAGTCATTGGGATCTAGATGCTACTTTAGTATTGGTAGGCTTAATTAAATCCTAAAAATTTTGTCTAGTTTCTTGATGACTTAGAATGTAAAAACCCTAAGTTGCTTGACTTGATAGAGAAGATAGATGATGAATGAATGATCAAAGATGTGCGAATGAGTTAAGAGATGTAAATTAGGGTTTAGAAATTTGATTTTATAGGAAATTTATATTATTTACCCATAAATTGGATCCCTAAGGCCAACATGAAGAAAAATTAAACTTAAAACCTAACTTTTCCCACTCAAAAGTCAAAAATGGCCCAAATGGGACTCATTCGCCACCTTGGGTGAATCAGTCCCACCTAGCAAGGACTCATTTGCCACAGATGGAGAATTAGTCCTAGTGGGGCCCATTTACTAGTTGGGTTGTTGGGGAATAAAAAAATCAAGTTTATATGATGACTCAATCAATTGTTTCATTAAATTATGCCTTGGGATGCACAATATGGGGTAATAGAGGCTTATAAATGATGATGTAAAGGTGAATTAGGGCTTGGGAAACAAAATTCAATGTTAAAGTGCTATTAAATACACTTTACAACACTAAAATGAGGTCCACTTAGCCTAGAAAGGCACAACATCCAATGTGAATGTGTAACATTACAATTAGGTGCAATGTCCTTATTTTATTCTAGACCCGCACATAATTATCTCTTGATATTAGTATATGTAGCTTAGTTTTCTTTATTTAAAAAAATAAAAATAAATTATATTATATAAAATTCAAATATAATTATAATAAATAAATAAATTTAAATCTATAATTTATAATAAAATATAATATTCAAATATATACATATATAATTTGAATTTTAGTTTAAGTTTCTCTTCTTTCATGTTCAACAAATAACTCATCACTAATTTGTATTATATTAATGATATTTTTAAAAAATAAAATCATAATTAAATTATGCAAATTAATTACAATTTGACTATGTATTTTTATTTTTAGAGGATTTATTTTTATTTTTTTAACTTTTTATGTTTGGTTTTACTTGCAACTTTAATATAAAAGTTAAAATATTAACTTTCACAGTTTTAATATAGTTTAGTAGCATTTTAATTTTTGAAGTTTAATTTATTTAAGAATTAATTATATTCATGCTCAAATTTACAATAATTTTTTAATTTATTAATATTGAACTTATCTTTCAATTAATGTTTATATTGTTTGTAGTATATTTATTATATTTCTTAGATAGATATTTTATTAATATTTCAATTTCTTCTAAATTAAAAAAATAGCTTTTTTTTTTGTTTAGTATATATTTTGATTTTGCATTTAGATTATTTGTTTTGATTTTTAATTGCAATCTAAAATTTGAAATTTATTTTAATTATTTTTCTTTTTATAAAATTACAAATAATAATTAATTTTTATTACAATTAATTTAATTTATAATTAATTATCTTATTAAAATTTTAATTATTATACAACAATTATACTTTAAACTTTAATTTTAATTTATATAATAAAATAAATTTTAAACTTAAAATCTAAATTAAAAATTAGAGAGCACCCCATACCTCCTCCTAATACATTTGACCCATTTGTTTAACACAATAGTAAATAGACTGGAAACCATGTTTCAAAACTTTTGACTAAGATTTTTTCAGACTACTTGATCTTTAACTTCATCCTCTAGTGGGCGAATAGAGCCACATCCAAATTTGGTGCAACTTTTATCACTTTCCATACATTTGGTACCTTGATTTTATAACTTACTTGTCATTTTCCAAAATGTACCGAAATATGTTTTGTCAAAGTTTGTAGGTGTAGGGTAATAAAACAAATGCTTTGTTTTTTCTCCCTCACCATTTTTCCCTTGTTGAATTTTCACTTTTATACAAGTCACATTGTCAAATTACGAGGGCGAGTTGACTAGTTCCTATTATTTGTCTCGAAGTGGTGAAGCTTAACACACTTGTTTCACCTCACAATTATAGTGCCACTTGCCATGTTACCATGGGACGACACCCCCAACAAATCTACAACATGCCCTACCAATCAAAATGTTTTAATACAAACAAACAACATGCTTTATTATTTCTAATTTGAAGACATCATAATTCTAACATAACAATTTTGTCACCATAATGCACGCTTATATTTTCTTTCTAAATAAAGATTTTATTCAATTAAAAAAACGCATGCTTAAGTTTCTTAAGCAGAACTATTATAGTTGTAACGATCTTAAATTAAAATTATATATTATTAATACATTTATTATAAATAAATACAATATAATATGTTAAAATATATTATATTATATTAAAATGTTATCATTAATAATTATAATATTGAGGAGTGGGAGGTTTGATCTCGGGATTGATTTAAACATCATTAAGAATCATAAATATTATATATATATTAATAAAAACACAATTATAATTATAAATAACATAAAATTTTATATATTTCAAAGTTATATATTATTGATAATTATATTCTAAAATAATATTATAAAGTTGATATATTAATAATTATAATACAATAGTTAACAATACTATTTTTCAGCATTAAATAGTTAGAGTACTAATTTATTATATATTAGAAATAACATAATTATAGCTGTATATAACTATAATTATGTTAATACTAATATATATAATATTATTACAATAGTAATATTAACTATTTTATTATAATTAATAATATATAACTTTATGATATGCATATTATCTATATAACATTAATTCATAATATAGTTATAATAATAATAAATTTATAAATATATATATATAAAATTGATAACTATATTACAAATTTATATTATATAAAATATATTAATAATTATAATAAAATAGTTATTAATAATAGTATATATATTATATATAGCTATTTATAATATATGAGTTTATATAATGTACTATATAATTTTATATATTATCAAATAACATAATACAATAAACATAAAAAATATAATAGCTTTATTGACTAAGAGAAAAATATGATCTAAAGAGAGGAACAAAGAAATGGAGAGAGGCAAGAGAAAGAGTAAAGTGATGGAGAGATAGAGGAAGAGAGATTGAGTCTACTTCTCTATGCTCTCTATTTTTCTACCTCCTATACCACTCTCTATCTATTTATGTATATGTATGTCTCTCTTTATCTCTCTATGTATCTCTCTCTCACTCATATACATGCACACTCATTGTTTTACCCTCCTTATCTCCATCTCTCCCTCTCCCCCTCTCTCTATATCTCTCTCTATTACTTGTCTATATCTTTATCTATCTCTATTACTTATTATCTCTATCTTTATCTTTCTATTACTCTCTCTCTATCTCTATTACTTATTATCTCTATCTTTATCTTTCTATCACTCCCTCTCTATACATACATATCTTTTATCTGTCTATCCCTCTCTCATCTCCATCTCTATCTCCTTGCCCATCTCTCTCTCACACTTCCCCCTAAATCTCTCCTTATTTCTATTCATATTTATCCCTCTCTCCCTATTGCAAACATAACATGAACCTATGTGTAATGAAGCCTAATTATCTCCCTAATTCAGAGGTTTTGTTTCAATGTGTTTGGATCCTTCTAAGTGTATTCATAGTTGATTTGAAATTATCACCTCTCCATTGAGAACTTTGTTTCACAAACAACATCATTTGCTAAATGGCCTACCAATTGACCTCATGCTCTACACAAATGTATGCAGTTGATACACAATATTTTTTCTAATTGAGCTTCCACACCTCTTTGACCTACCCATTGCACACCAATATACAATTGCTAGTATATTTTTTACAGAAATTTAATAACGTACTTAATACTATGTTATTCATCCTGTCAAACTTTTTTAATTATTATTTTAATTTTCTTTATGATTATAAATTTTAAATGTAAAATTATTTTTTCTTGATTAAAACTTGTACTTATGTATTAGAGATATATATTACTAATAAATATGTTAAATTTGATGTTCAATTTATTTGTTAAATAAACTTATAATTATTATTATTTATTTCTTTGAATTTTTTAATTTTTTTTTTAAATATTAAGCATATTTTTTTTTAATATATAAATTAAATCTATAAAAAAAATTATATTTTTTTTATAAATCTATCTAAAATTTTCTTTTTCATTCCATATATATATATATATATATATATATATATATATATATATATATATATAAATACAATTACACCCCATAAAATCCAAACCTAAACAAAATTAATATTAAAACATATGAAAAACTCAACATATTTAAGCTTTTAAAATGTTATTTTAATTTTAATTTAAGAGCACCCAATTTGGAGACTAAGACTTTGGCCAGCTTTAATGCTACCATTTATTTCATAACTTGTGGTCCTATAATTTGGAATCAATTTGACCACTCAGAGTTATTCTTGTTTACACTTTGCGTTCCTAAATTTCTACGTATAGAATCCTCACTATAACTCACTTTGAACATGGTAAATAAAGTAATTAAATTGGAGTGAAGAAATTTTTCATTAATTATTTATATTTTATTTATCTATCTTCTTTTTATAATTTCATAGAATGATTTATATCAAAATCATAGAAAAAAATTCTACGCAGCGTAGTATGTAGAATTAATCAAGAACGTTTCGTGACAAATCAAAATCTTTCTTATCTAGCCACCTAAAGAAACAAACTCAACGAATCTGCTGGCACATATAACAAAGGAAAATATATCTAAATTAAAAAGGAAGATTCGATAAGCTAAATAAAGAATGAGGATTGTTTGGTACTTACCACTGAATCTGATTATTAATTATGACGCCATTATATAAAGAAGCTTGATTGAGTGCCTCTTTCCAAAGCTGAACTTCTGAGGTGTACCTGCTCAGGTGGAACAGCATACAACCACAATACAACAAACTTGACTCTGGTATATTTGGCAAACAAAAAAGTTATAAAAAAATAATAATAATTGAGAATATATGATAAGGTAAATGCTGGATGAAGAGCATTTGAGCTGTACCTCTTCTTTATTTCATACTCATAAAAGGCATCTGCATACTTTCCTTTTCCTTCAATCGCCCATCTTAAATCAGAAGGCTCAACATGATAGAACATGGGGATAATGTCGGCGCCGGTTCGTAGCATAAAGCTCAGCTCCGTCAAGCACCAGGGGGATTGTTCATAGTGTTGAGAAAAAATGGCTATATGAATTGAAGCGCTGCTAATCGCTTCTTCTAAAGCTCTAGGAAAATAATCTCCAAGCTTTAGCTCATCTTTGTCCAAGAACACTCGCAGTCCTGTGGCATCCAGGGAATCATAGATCCTGCTGGCCAGCGTGTATTTTGTATCTTTTCCGCAATGATTTATGAATACATCGTAGGGGATGCGTTTCGTTCCAGATGAGGATGCAACAACACTTCTTAGGCCATTAGAATCATTTCCTATGCCATGCTTGGGCGGACCAGTAGTGGTAGAAGAGGTAGCCCTAGATGCAGATTGAAACAAAGGAGGAGAAGTGGGTAGGACAGTTTTTAGGCCATTAGAATCATTTCGGAGGCCATATTTGGGTTTCCTGGTAGTGGTAGCAGAGGCAGCCATAGATACAGATTGAAACAGAGTAGACTGATAAAAGGGGCTTGGTGTTTGAAATGCTTCACAGGCTAAGGCTGAGGGTTTGCTAAAAATTGAGGAGGAGAGGAACACGGAAATCAAATAAAAGCTGGCCTAATGCAGAAACCCTTGAAAGAGAGGAGGCTAATGGGAAAATATGGTATTATGCAGAGAAGAGGGAGTTCAATTCTATATTTATAAAGAAGAAAGAAGCAAACTTGATGCGTAAAAGAGAGAGCTAGAGGATATTATTTGCGCGGGAAAAGCGCACAGGTAGGGAAGTGGGAAGAATTATATTTTCAACCTTTAATCGACTGCGCGTACTGAAGCATGTGAACGCGTTTGTACGATCCTCTTTCACTTGTCTTAAAAGAAGAGAAGGATAGTAAATGGGGTTACGGACGTGTGCGCGTGGAAAGATAAGATTCGGCCCCCTTAAAGCCGCGGAATTTCTTTTGAAAAGGGACGAAATAGCGTGGAAAAGGTAAGGAAGATTGAAGGTGAATCTACGGTGCAGAATTCTCTTGGGAGGGGTAGACGGTCAGATAGAAAAGGGTATTCAGAATGTCCTTGTTGACAAGTTTTTTCATCCATGTGACATGGTACAAAGATGTCATGTCTTCTATACAAATGTCATTCTTATGTACCCATTGGGGATTGTGCATGATTTGAAAGGTTTGAATTAGGTATGTGCAAGTGGGAGATTAGTGAGTTAATTATTTTTAATCCATTATCTAATGAAAAGTGGATAGAAATGGAGAGTTAAATAAATAGATATACTTATTTAATTTTTGAAAAGGGGATAGAAAATTTAGGCAAATAAATAATTAAATTTATTACATTGAGGACGTTTCTTATTTGAGATTTCCGGAGCTCATTTATGGTTTAATTTTTAAGAAGTGGATGAAAAAATTAGGTGAGTAAATATTTAAATTTGTTATGTCAAAGATGTTTCCTATTTGAGATTCACAGAGCTCATTTTGTCCATGGATGGCATGGATTTTCAGACAAGAGATTCAAGACAATCATTCAAATCGTGACCATTCCTCTTTCCTTACCGTTTTTCACATTGTTGGTGTCGAAAACTTTACCTTTAGTGGAACCATTCAAACCCTACTTCGTCTTTTGAAAATAATGTTGCTCCAGCTTATAAAGTGATGAAGTAGTGGTTACACCACAACCATCTCATCATCTTTCTTATTTTGCTTTGAGCAAACTCCACACATAAATCTCAAGTTCAATTTCTTTAGTAAAAGCCTTTTGTTGTAAATCCTCAACCTGATGCCACAAACAACAAATCAAGCATTCATTTTTTTTCCAACTGAAAAAACCCAATCACAAGTTACAAAACAATGTAAAAGTAAATCCTCAACTCACTAATTTCTCTATATACTTGATCTCTTCTTGTAATTAATTTCAAGCGATTTAGTAACATTGAGAGGAGACATAATAGGCCGCATGTATATAGTGAGAACTAGAAGCTTGAATATGGTACGATATTTTGGATCCATATCATTAAAACCTTTGTCCAAACAATAACCAAATCTGACTACCAAGCCATCTGCCTCAGCAACCCATTTTGACAAATTAGCACTGTATTTTGTTGAAGAGGTGTCCACCAAAAGTTTTGAAGGCGAATAGATGAAATGTGTTACCCACCCCAATGATGTCATGAAGCGCCTCGATTTTCTGCTCAACATTGGAAACTTGGCCTTTAATAGAATTTTAAGCTTGAACCTCAATTTTTCCTTTGATTTCTCACTAAAAAATTTGTAAGAAACAATTCAATTATTAGAAGCACTAACAAGTACCATTACTATGGTAAAATTACTATTTAGTAAATTGAAAATAATAGTTATGTTTACCAAGTCTGCCATTCACTCTTCTAAGGTATTGTCTTTCTATACAGCATCAACAAATAGACCATATAGAATTGGGTCTCATAACATGCGAATGTAAAGATAAGTGTGTTGTTCTTTGCTCTCTAGCTTTGGTTGTCCTTGTTGACAATGGTGGTTGACAATGATGATACAGTTGATGATTTGATGATTGTGCAGATGGTGATACAAGACATATATATAAGGCAAATACATTTGATAAATGTGGTTGATCGTTTGTGCAGATGGTATACATTGTATACAAGACACATAAGATTATACATTTGTGCATTCTTAGATTGACTTGTATACATTGGTGCATTCTCATATGGGCAGACAGTTTAAGAGATATGTTTGTGCAAGTGTGTTGAAGTCTCTATGTGTTATTGGATGGTTCTGCATATTTGGTATATGCTGACATATCTTGTGTTTACATAAAAATGCAAATTACAAGAATTAGGTTTTGTCACTTATATGTATATTCTACATTGTTTATGTGATAAGGTGATAACTATTGATATGAACTCAGTCCTATATTGATGAAGACCTAGGACATGGACAAATCCTAAGGCATAACAGGTATTGGCTTCTCGATTTGGTTATTAAGGTGGTTATCTCCATTCCAGTCCTTTGATGATATTGGTGTTTGGCTTATAATGTTATAATGTTACTTGCAGAGCATATACTATGGTCTTGGTTGTTCTATGCTTACATTGTGGTGAGAATTCTAGTTAAAATTTAAAAGGTCTATAGACCTTATCATTTGCATCACATATGATATTAAGGCTTTAAACACCTTATCATTTGCATCTCATATGTTTTTAAGGCTTTGAAAACTATATCCTTAGAATTACTTGTAATAAGGCATTATTGTCACTTACACCACATATGGTGTCAGGTACTTAAAGTGACATAAGGTTTTTATTGGAAAAAACAAAAATTAAAAAGAGTCCTTGTTGGGCGTGCTAAACCATGAGGCATAATGGTTAACTTAAGTTTGAGGCTATCGAACATACTAAAGGGTAAAAGCTTATTTTCAAAGCTTTGTAAAAGGCATTTGTGGTTTCATTATTTCAAAGCCCACATTAGGGCATGAGAGGCAGAGGTTCACATAGAAAACTCCATGGTTTGCAATGATGTTTGATAAAATCAGTTTGAATGTTGTTGGCAGCTTGAAGCAACAAAGCTCAAATACACTAAGTGACATTGTTTTTCATTTTTTCTCTTATTTGGCAGTTATTTGTTTGAGGCTTAATCATGTAGAAGTAAACAACATTTTTTCTCATGTTGAAACAGTTGGTTTAGATGGTTAATTTTGTTTACTATTCCAAAACCCTTTTCTAGGTCTTTGGGGTTTTAGATTTGTTCACTTCACAAATTAGATTTGTTTCATTTGTTGTTAGTAATCTTTGTAAAGAAACAGATTTATTTGATTCTTCTGTTATGGGTTAGTTTTTTTCTCCTGTTGTGGGCAATTTCTATAACTGAAAACTATTTCAATTGGCAGAGTAAAAGATGAATATAAAAAGTAGTGTTTTGAAGAAGAAATTTTGGAGAGGAAAACAAGAGATTATAAAGATGAAGGCCTTTGGTATCATAATGTAAAATATTTTGTAAATATATATATATATATACACTCAATATTTTGAAGACTCAAGATACATAAACTAATTTTTCAGAATATTAGTGTATAGGTTGAGAAAGATGTCGTTGTTGTGAAACCGAGTAACCCTCTATAACTTTGATTTATATTTGATTCTAAAAATGTTGTAAATGATCACATGTCAGTGAGACAATGTGGTCATTTCCAATGAGGCATTACTAAAATGTCAGTGAGCCATATTTGTAACCAGTGAGGTTCTTTGGTTAGTGAGGCCATTCTTGCCAGTGAGGCATTCTGTAACCAGTGAGGTTCATTAAGCCAATGAGGCAATTTTGCAAGTGGTTTTTCCACCCCAAGAAGGATTTCCATTTAGGAAATTCATTGTGTTATGGTTCTTTATTTCGTTTCATTTGTGATCTTACTATTTCATAGTTATACATTTATGTACATACATTTATGTGAATAAGAATCAACAATTCAAACTGGTACACATATTAGTTTTTGAAACATAATTCATATTGTTCTTAAAAGATTTTACAAAGAGTTTTAAAAGTTGACAAATTGAATTAATTTTCCTAGACACTGATTCACCCCCCTCCCCCTCTCAGTGTCTCACATACTCCAACAATTGGCATCAGAGCCAAACCCTTGTCTAGAGTTAAACTAGGGGATTCCTAGTAGTGGAGTACTAGTTGTCATGGGAAAGAGGAATAGGAATAAGAAAGAAAAATCATAGTCTGCAAAAGTAGAAATGCCTAAGGAAAATCCACAGCTTGTAGGAGAAAAAATGTTTAATATAAAACTTGACGAATTTGTGGTGGACATGAATGAATCAGATATAGAAGGAAATCTCTTTGTGAGTGAAGTTGATTTAGAAGGTGAGCTTTTGTGTGATTTTGATACGATCAAGAAACTTAGAAAAGAGAATAAGAGACTAGAAGACCAACTTTGACAAGAAAAAGATTCAAGAGACAAGGTATGTTTAGATTTTACAAAAGTTTCTTTAGAGTTTGATGAGGCAAAAAATCAACTTGTTAACTTAAAGAATCAAGTTGATGACTCTAAAAAACTTATTATTACTCTAAAGAAAAAAATACAAAAATCCAAAAGGATAGTTGATGTTACAAAAACTAACCTTGAAGTCAAAACTAGTGAATGCCAAAAGCTTGAAAGTGAAATAGTCAATTTGAGGAAAGATATAGAAAAATTCAAGTTTCAGAAATTTGAAAAAGGTGTTGATGCGTTAAATAACATGTTAAGAATTCAAAAGAGTCACAAGGACTGATTTTGTTTAGGTTATGAAATAGGACATAGCTCAAAGTTCATAAAAACCCCTAAGCAGAAAATAGATCTATATGATTACCTTAGAAGATCAAATGAAGAGAAAGAAGCATTAACTAGTGAATCTGCTCAATATGGTAAAAAGAATAATAGTCAAGGACAACATGCTTCAAAAATTGAAGACAGTAAGAAATCAGAAGAGAAAGTTTATGATGTCGGAAGATTCATTCAATAAGGTAAAATTATTCACAATTTCACGGTCACTATTATTCGTGTCATAAATATGGTCATAGAGCAGGAGATTGTAGATTTCATACAAGAATTATTTTTGGATGGACTAATGATAATTATTATAGCCTGTCAAATCAAGGTTATAACAATGTTTGCTATAACTGTAATAAAATTGGCCATCTAGCAAGAAATTGTTGGATGCATGGAAGATATGATTATAGAAATTCAAGAAACAAACATCATTATTCTTCTAGCAATATCATATGTTATAAGTGCAACAGTGTTGGACATAAATCATAGTATTGTTGGAGTATTCCTGTAAGGTCAGTTAGATATAACGAAATGGTAAGGACTTTGGACAATCAAAAGAAAGAACCTAGGAAGGTTTGGAGAAGGAAATCTGAACAAAAATAGAAAGAATCTAATCTTCTGCATATTGCAAAAGAAACTTAAGTAAAAGCATGAGTTTGGTATACAATCAGGAAGAGTATAATGTATATGTTTGATATCCTTGGTTTGATTTATATACTTGAAAAGTTCATAGGTTGGTAGAAACATTGAATGTGTTGGAAGTGTAGTGTTATCATGCAAGGTTATCAAACAGTGGATATGAGGCAATGGTTCCTTAGTCATTTGGTGATTTGTTGATAACAAGCTTTGATATAAGTAGTTTGGCTATACTCTTTTATGTTTAGTTGTTATAATATCATATGCTATTCTACTTACGCATCTTGAATTTATCATTTTCTGAGACAATGGATAGACTTTGTGCATTGCTAATTTTTGCTTAGCAGTTGCACGAACAATGAAGTTACTTTGTGAATCAGGTTTGTATGTTCTAGAGTTTACCTTCAACAACTTATAATGTGGAAATTAGGAGTACAAGGCATTCAACATCTGCATATCCTATAGAGGCAGTGAGTATTACTTTGGCTACTTGGTATTGAAACTTGCTCATTCTTCATGGTTTTGCAATGGTGGCATATATCAGTGATAAAGACGTTTATATTAATTTCAAAGATAGGATTGATTGACTCCTTTCATATACCATGTTTTGATTAATGCTTGATAAGCCTATGTATCTTGTTAAGCATTAGATATTGGTTGCTTATATATATGATTGTCTCTAATAAGTTGTTAATGTCTTATCAACTTTCATTGGTAAATTATTAATGACTTGTTACATGTACTATATAAGTTATTAATGATCTATTGCATACAAGGTTCATGTGTTTAAAGTACAAATGGAGAATAAGAAACACTTTAGGAATAATCATTTCTATTTGGCAGAGATATGGCATTTGATTTGACATTGGTTTCCATTTTTGACAGTACAGTGATATTTAGTTGAGGATTTATATGGCAGATTTACATGACACATGAAAGTTTTGTTCTTAACAGTGTGACTACAATTTTTTTAACAGTTGCAGTGCTTTAATTCTAATAAGTACTTGAGGGCCTTCTTTCATGACAAATTGAGGCTAGTACAGAGGTGATGACACAGACAGGTGTTGATTGCTCTATCATACTTCAAGGTGCTCAGGATGTTCTTAGGTTGTTCTTCTTGATATTTGATGTGAATGATAATAGTTTCAGGTATATAGATAGGTAAATTCAGATTCAGATTATTACACTTATTTGGTATCCATTCACAAGATGGTGTATGGGTTGCAAGTATTCCTTGATATAGGTGGTATTGACATGTGTTGATCAGTTTTTTACACTTTTCAATTTACATTTGACATCTTTAGCATATTTCAGTGATCATAATAGAGTCTTGGATGCATGATTCACATGTAATATGAACAGGTAGTTTGGTTTTGGCATTGATACTTGGTACTTGCTATATACTATTCTTCATTTAAGGTTTTATTTTGGTATTTTTTAATGACGCTTATGAAGGAACACAGTAGCAATGTTTTGATCAAATTATGTTGTTGTGACAAACGCTGCACATAGTCAGGTTGAATCTCAAAAAAAAAGAATTTCATGACAAGATGTTTTTGCTTATATTGCAGCATATAGTCTAATAGTGAAATAGTTTTTTTTAAGGATCTAGGTCTGCAAAAATGAATTAGAGAATAGTGACATTGAAAGGCCTTGACAAGACAAAGGTAGGAGATGGTGCAACCACTCTGATCTCAGCCTTAAGGAATACAATAGTGTGAAATTTCTTTGTTTTAAGGAGGAGAATGTTAATATTTGTTTGCAACAGGTTCATCTTCATTGCTTGGCAGTGCTTAGTAGAAAATATGTGGTGGATAAAGTATTTTTTGTCAATGACAGTTTACTGAGTCTACTTGTCAGATCAATCTCATCTTGCATGTACCCAGTGGAGTACTCAACTTAGTGATTCTGGTGATTTTGAACTCTAATATCTTTGTTCTTTTGTTTCACACTACAATTGAATTAATACAACTAGCAATATAGTGCTTTATACTTGACTTAAGACAGTGAACATTTGGTGAAGAGTTTCCTAAGCTTTGCTTCCCTCACAATGAGACTTGTGACTTTTGAGGCTTGTCTTAATGACTTTGGATGAAGATTCTTGTGACATTGTGACAAAGTACGTGTATTTATGATGCATACATGTTTCAATAAGGGAAAACTGTTGCGCGCCTTTAAATGTCTCAACTTATTATTGCTTATGATACCTTGCACCATGAGGGTTCAATGGAATTTTGTCTTTTCTAAGCAACTATTTTGACATATCTCGAGGTATGGATACTTTCAAATTTTTTGTTCTATGTTGGTGTTTTGCATGCCATATGCTCAATTCTTTGCTCCACATGGTTTATATTTGGTGATAAACATTAGTTTTGGCTTCCAGTTGCATTGAAATAGGATTTGAGATAGGGTAGTACAGTGGACATTCCATAAGTTACAGAGAAGGGTGGTAAGCGATACTTGGTGTGATAGTTTGATTGTTGAAAATGGTTGATCTTCATGGTTTTTATTCTTATGTTGAAAATGGGTACCTGATATGTGCCATTTCATATGATTTTATCATCTCACAGTATTCATGTTTAGATTATACATGATTCTTTTCTTCCAGTTTGTTCAGGATATTCATGGGGAGCAACTTCGTGTGTGTTGAAATTTCTTTTGTCTTGAATGTCAAAAATAGGGGGAGAGATTTGTGTTTTTGTCACCAAGGACAAAGAGGGAGTTTTTTGTTCTTTGTTCTCTAGCTTTGATTGTCCTTGTTGACAAAAAGGCTTGTTGACAATGATGATACAATTAATGATTTGATGATTGTGTAGATGGTGATACAAGACAGATATATAAGGCAGATACATTTGATAAATGTAGTTGATGATTTGTGTAGATGATATACATTGTATACAATACACATAAGATTATAGATTTGTGCATTCTTAGATTGACTTGTATACATTGGTGCATTCTCATATGGGCAGACAATTCAAGTGATATGTTTGTGCAAGTGTGTTGAAGTCTCCATGTGTTATTGGATGGTTCTGCATATTTGGTATATGCTAACATATCTTGTGTTTACATAAAAATATAGATTACAATACTTAGGTTTTGCCACTTATATGTATATTCTCCATTGTTTATGTGATAAGGTGATAACTGTTGATATGAACTCAGTCGGATATTGATGAAGACCTAGGACATGGACATATCCTAAGGCATAACAGGTATTGACTTCTCAGTTTGGTTATTAATGTGGTTTTCTCCATTCCAGTCCTTTGATGATATTGGTGTTTGGCTTACAATGATATAAGGTTACTTACAGAGCATATACTATGGTCTTGGTTGTTCAATGCTTACATTGTGATGAAAATTTAGGTTAAATTTTAAAAGGTCTATAGACCTTATCATTTGCATCACATATGATATTAAGGCTTTGAACACCTTATCATTTGCATCTCATATGTTTTTACGGCTTTGAAAACCGTTTCCTTAGTATTACTTGTATTAAGGCATTATTGTCACTTATACCACATATGGTGTCAAGCACTTAAAGTGACATAAGGTTTTTATTGGAAAAACAAAAATTAAAAAGAGTCCTTATCGGGCATGCTAAACCATGAGGCATAAAGGTTAACTTAAGCCTAAGGCTATCGTGCATACTAAAGTGTAAAAGCTTATTTTCAAAGCTTTATAAATGGGATTTTTGGTTTCATTATTTCAAAGCCCACATTAGGGCATGGGAGGCAGAGGTTCACATGGAAAACACCAGGGTTACAATGATGTTTGATAAAATTAGATTGAATGTTGTTGAAAACTTGAAGCAAGAAAGCTCGAATACACTAGGTAACAATGTTTTTCAATTTTTCTCTTATTTGGTAGTTATTTGTTTGAGGCTTAATCATGCAGAGGTAAACAGTGTTTTTCTCATGTTGAAACAATTGGTTTAGATGGTAAATTTTGGTTATTATTTCTAAACCCTTTCCTAGATCTTTGGGGTTTTAGATTTGTTTACTTCACAAAGTAGATTTGTTTCATTTGTTGTTGGTAATCTTTGTAAAGAAACAAATTTATTTGATTCTCCTGTTATGGGTTGGTTTTGTTCTCTTGTTGTGGGTAGTTTCTATAACTGAAAACTATTTCAATTGGCAGAGTAAAAGATGAATATAAAAGGCAGTGTTTTGAAGAAGAAATTTTGGAGAGGAAAACAAGAGATTATACAGTTGAAGGCCTTTGGTATCATAATGAAAAATCTTTTGTAAATATATATATACACTCAGTATTTTGAAGACTCAAGATACATAAACTGAGTTTTCAGGATATTAGTGTATAGGTTGAGAAAGATGGCATTGTTGTGAAACAGAGCAACCCTCTATAACTTTGATTTATATTTGATTCTAAAAATGTTGTAAATGATCACATGTCAGTGAGACAATGTTGTCATTTCCAGTGAGGCATTGTTAAAAAGTTAGTGAGGCATATTTGTAACTAGTGAGGTTCTTTGGTTAATGAGTCCATTCTTGCCAATGAGGCATGTTGTAGCCAATGAGGCAATTTTGCGAGTGGTTTTTCTACCCCAAGAGGGTTTTCCACTCAAGAAATTCACTGTGTTATGGTTCTTTATTTGGTTTCATTTGTGATCTTACTATTTCATAGTTATACATTTCTACACATACATTTATGTGAATAAGAATAAACAATTCAAACCGATACACATATTAGTTTTTGAAACATAATTCATATCATTCTTAAAAGATTTTACAAAGGGTTTTAAAAGTCAATAGATTGAATTAATTTTCCTAGACACTTATTCAGCCCCCTCTTAGTGTCTCATGTACTCCAACAAAGTGTATCCCAACCGCATGTGCATGCCTCCCTTTTATTTTGAATTGTATCAGATCAAATGCTCATTAACAAATTACCATCTATTGGGATAAGAAGCAAGGGGAACATAAATATGCCATCCTTTGAGTTTCATCAATCCTCTTTTAAATGATGGCCACCCACCTCTACACGTGCCCTTGCCATATCCTTAAATGCTGCAATTTTTTTCCATAATCCCATTACCCTTAGATTCCTCCCTTAGCATTTGTCTTTAACAATCCTCATACTATATCTTCTCCATGTCAAACCAAATGGCCAACTGTCCATCCATTCTAATTTAATTCATGTCGTCATCTACTCTTTTTGTTATGAAAATGATGACATTTGGAAGCATGTTTCCATTACTACAAATATAAAAACCAGTTATTCAATTTAAAGTTGCACTTGATTACCATTCACAAGAGTGGTTTATTTTCTTTTAGCTTCATGTTTTGCTAATCTCAAGCTCGTATGAAAGTGGAGATTTTTTTATGTTTCTTTTCATTTTAATCCATACCATGTAAGAAAGTTGTTTGTTTTCTTCAATATATTTTAATGTAAAGACTGTGTTAAGAGTAATAGTCAATAAAAAATGTGATAATCAAAATATAGAATGAGATAGTTTCTTGAGAACTCTAACTGATACATTTATTTTTCAAAAAAAGATAGTTGTTATTGGTGGTTGGCCTCTACTAAGTATCTCTCATAGTCAATTGTGTATGAATATCTTGTTTACATGATTGAAAGAGCTTTGTATAAAATTTATAGAGATTGCTTATGCTTACTTTATACCTTATACATTACTGATTTTTATAATTAAGTTGATTCGATTTATACTTGTTCACTATTTGCCACTAACAACCACTATTCATCTTAAATATGTTGCTTAAACTTAGTGAGTTGATATTTGTTCATGTGATTTATGAGATTTATATTCTTTAGCTCTAGGATTGGCAAACAACCCTTATCTTGATGTAATACAATTTTGATCTATCAAGTAGGTTGTTCAAAAAAAGGGTGTTCACGAACATCATTCACTAAATGATCTACCAATCGACCTCATGTATAGCATAAATGTATGTAAAAAATATACTAAAATTTTCTCTAATTGACCTTCCACACCTCTTCAGCGTACTGATTGCACACCAAGGTTTGATTGCTAGCTTACCTAATGTGGAATATACAAGAAGATTGATTGAGGATTTAGGCTACAAATGGGGTGTAGGTGAATAGTAAATTTGGGTATGTGTAGGATTATGATGGGCCAAAAAGTGGCAATATGATGGGTATGTGGCTGATGACTTTATTTTTTCCCAAAATTGATGAAACGAAAAGGGTTTTTCAAAGATATTCTCAGATTTCCACCAATATAAATTATTCTTTACTTTGAATTTAATAAGTAATTATTATTCATTTTTTATTCAAATTACGACTAAAATCTTGATTGATAGACTGATTGAAAAACATCTATAGCTTTACAACGATATCACATTTTTTGAATCCAAAACATGTGTCACATTCTATTCTTCGCATACTATAGGATTAAAAAAAATTGAACTGATTGAAAAACATCTAGGATAACAGATGTGTTCTTCGCATACAAATTTCATGACCGTGTTTTCCATCTTTTTTAAAATTTGTAATAAAAAAATCATAATTAATTATTTATTTGGAAAAAAATTACAAAAAAATATGCATCACATCGGGACATGAGTCCTCTACTTATATCTAAAATATTATAAAAAAATATTATCATTTTATTGTGGTTAGGGTGGTCAGACAGACACCTACTTATTTTTTCCTAGAAATTTAAGAATTCTGCATTGAAATTTCAAATTTTCACCAAATAGATTTTTTTTGTTTTTAAACAAACCTAGTAGTTTGGAAACTACATTCAATTTTCTACAAATTCTATTCTTACATATTTTTGAAATAATATAGATAACTTATTCAAATTTTTATAGCAAGTTGCCTAACTCTGATTTTTCTATTTTTTTTGCCACTTAAGGGCCTATTTTTTCCATAATGATCCTGCACATACCCATTTATTAATTAAATAATAAAATATTAAAGCTAATAAATAAAGTGATAAAAATTAGATAATTAATTGGATAAATAGGGATTTATTCAATTAGTTATAGAGGAAATGGTCAAGTAAATAGGTAATTAATAATGTGCCAATTTTAGGTGTTCACATTTTTTCTCTTTGAAGTGGTGTTATGAAGTACCATCGCTTCAAAGAAGAATAAAATTATTGTATACAAAGAAAGATGCCCCAATCACTAAAAGGAGAGGCTAAGTGGGGGGATGATGGGAATGGCAATACCCTTTAAAAAGGATAGGTATGCTTGGAGAACAAAGGTGTGATATCAAAATAGATGAAAAGATGCAAGGTGATTGGATAGAAGAGGTTAAGTGATAGCTGATGAAAAGAATGAAGGGATAATAGAGTGATGATGGAATGCATAGTTGTGTTGCATTAGATTAAGACCTCTTTATTTTGCATGGCACAAGACATTATGCAACAACATATAAGGAACAATGGTGACAATGTATCCCATGATGTGTAAGAAAACAAATTATAAAAAATCCTATTTCGTATAGCATCATGATATGGAGATCATTACATCGCTTTGGTAGATAGGTTATTGTTGACACTTTGTGCTAGCCTAATTTTTGATTATTGATAATTGATCTGAGAGACTTTTATTGGTATTTGGGTCAATTGTGCTTATGTGGTGTTTTCCCTCTTCCCTTCACCTTGGTTAGTTACCCAAATTCAAAATATCCAAAAAATGGCTAAGTGTGAGGATTATCCAAAATTCTATCTTGTAGAAGGCCCAATTGGGTATCTCTAGTTCAAGTTTGGAGAAAATAGGGTAAAAAATTACCAAGTTTTCCTTTTGCAGATTTTCTAAGGTCTACTAGATTTTGCAAGAATTTTGAAGTTATTGGAAGAAGTGTTTTCGAGTTTGTAATTACTAGCCATATCCACAATCCATCTAAATTTCCTAGAAATCAACCTATAGACTAGTCACACTATCTTTTGCACTAGTTGTGGCTCTTCACATATTTCAGAATTAGCAAATAAGGAATTGAGTGTTGAGGTAGGAGACAACAACATAGGTTGGTGTTGTAAGTTACCTAGTGAAGAATTTTATGACTACTACAACATAGGTTGGTGTTGCAAGTTACCTAGTGAAGAATTGTAAATGTCAAATTGTATTTCCAAATGTATGAAGAGTGTTAGGAGTTATCCATGCAATAAATTAAATATCCTATATGATATTCTAGCAAAACAATATGTCCAATAAGTGAGGGATTATCATGTTCCTTTTTTGAATTACAATTTTGATACATGTATTGATCATTTATTGTTGGTCAATCAACATGTATATCATTGTCAATTATTTCTTTCAATTTGTACTTTTGATCAAAATCCAAAAATATTAAAAAAATTAATAAGTTACAAAAAATAAATAAAAATAGAATCTAACACTATAAGATAGCCACGGGTTCCAAAGAATACATGCTCAGATCGATTAATGCCAAATATCTCCACTAATTTCTGTCAAACTATTCTGGCATGAAAATAGGGCATACTTCCTATTACCTTGAACCTTGATGATAACCCTAATAAAACTCATTTATTTCTGACCATAAAGATAGTATAATTCCTTTGATACTTTTCTTAAAGAAAGACACAATAACTAAATTTTTAAATCCCTCTTGATATGCAGCTTTCATCAAATGAAGACAAAATAATGTAGGGCATTACAACCCAAATATTATAATCTACTAGACAAATGAATAATGGATTGCAAAACATTTGGAGAGCTATTCAAGACCACTACCTCCACTCCATGGAAGATTGTATGTTGCTAATAGGTAAAGAAAAAATGAAAGGCTTTCCATGTGAGTGAAGAAAATAGATCGCAAAATCTCTTCTCTTATGCATCATGACAATTCTTCCTCCATTTCTGCAACATGAGGGATACTTGCATGAAATATTGAAACTTCTCCAACCTCCATGCAATGTGTCATGCTTTCCATCTAAACCTTGAAGGCTTTGATATCAAGTGTTGAAAAATGGTAAAATATCCACATTCTCCTTCAAAAATTGTGCCTATAATACTATGGTTACAATGCTAACTAGCTGAACGTGTGGAAGCAAAAAAACCGATAGAAAACCCTAGAAATATTGACTTGTTTTGATGTTCAACACAAACTCTTTCCACAACAAACACCCTCCCAAAAATCACACATGTGGACTTGGATTTTCTCGAAAAGTTTAAGGTTCTAGAAACCTTACTATTTTTTAAAACATTTTCAAAACCATGTTTTCAAACTTTTCCAAATCCTAATATTTCACCAAATGAACTTTTTCTCAAAACAATTAATTATTAGCTATATAGTGTGACTATTTAGACCAAGGGGAAAAAGAGGAGAACACAACCATAGGTTTCTTTTCTTCCTATTGATCATCAAAGCTTGCACCTCTCTGATATCCTTATGGGAAATTCAACGAGTGGGGGACCGATTTGTTCCTCGCTAAATACCTCCAAGATTTTTATAGAAAGTTGGCTCTTCTCTGAGTTTGGAGAAAAGGGTAGAATGAAATATAAATATAAAACATAAAAATGGCGATGCACCAATAGTTTTACAACATTTCAAACCCAATCTTTCCTATGAATGATATATTATACACAGAACGCCACAACCCTTCATTGTTGGAAAGAGAACAGACAACAAAGGCTAAATACAAGCATAGTGTAGTCTTTCAAATCTCCCTACGGGAAGTGTTCACTAAGGTCTGATCAAGCATAAAGACTCTCAAGGTTTATAGAAAAACATTCAAAAATTGCATAAATTCTTTCTCTTCTTACAACATAATATGAAAACACAACCTTTAAGAAAAAAGGAGAAGTTCATAGACATAATCCAATTTTTGCTAGTTATTATTATACCATATAAGCCTATAGCATGGAAATCAACTACTCAAACTACTTGAATTCAGCTTAACACAGTGTTTCATTTTGAATGAAAGCATAAAGAAGGAACTTGATAAAGGCCATAACATGCATAGTCTCAAAGATTTCTTCCAAATAGTTTGTGCTTGAATATCAAATGAACTTAGAAAACAAAGGTCAGATACAAATTCGATAATAGTTTGAGCTAAAACAATATAACATGCCAGGGAAAATCAATGTTCTGTCAATTACTTCTAAAGAAACTTTTTCCTGAGAAAAGGAAATTGGAACTTGGAACCCTTTCCTTCTGTTGCTGCCTCCCATTTATAGATGGAAAAAAAAACACCACCAGATTCCAAAAGTAATTGCTGCCAGATGTTGGCATTTGATAGCTCACAATCTGAATGTAGATCTTTAATTAGCTCATGATCTTTTCTCATTAATTCCCAACTGCCACATTAATTCCCTTTAGATATTTAACAAATATTGTTATATGAAAATAATTAGATCCTAGAAAACAACCTAGCAAAAGTCTAGTTGACCAATCATGTAGTTTGACTATGCTGACTCAAAGTTCCCATCCCAAAAACCAAAAGGACCCAACAAGCTCCAAAAAACTCCAAAAGAGATCGCATCATAAAAGCGCAAACTACCCACAACGAAGAGATGACGTGTCAAGTGAGAGGGGATTCTCAGATTTGTGAAAATAATCCTCGAGAAAATATCCATTGAGTTGACATGTGTCCTAGCTCTCTCTCGGAAGGAAGGAGATAAATAGAAGTTGCACAGCCACCACATGGCACATTACGTGACCTTCCGAACAACTTATCTTTGTGATTAAGGTAAAAAATGCTTCACAATTCTGGTAACTCATAGGGGGCCTTCGCTAGCAGAGGCATGAATCTAGACATCTAGTTATTCTTGGAGTTTGAGGAAAGCAGAATTCAATGCCTCCCAATCCACATCAGTCAGTCGGACGAGATTATAGATGACCTTATATGCTTGATCTAGCTCGAAGACTTCTTTGAAGGAAACAAATCACCATCTTGTTGAAACAGCCCCAAGGTGATAATAGAGATGAGAAAGGGGAAAGATCTTGTGCTCGATGTCATCAACAGTGGGCATCGCGCTCGAACCTGGGAGTTCTGTAGAAGTTTGGACCTTATGTTAGATTATGTCTATGATCTGCTCAACTAATAACACATCTCCATCTAGTGAAAGAAAGGGAGGCAACCCAAAGCTATGCAAGACACTGAAATCCTTCTTGATTTCATCGACTCTCTTGTTTA
Organism: Sequoia sempervirens; assembly: GCA_007258455.2. NCBI lineage: Eukaryota > Viridiplantae > Streptophyta > Pinopsida > Cupressales > Cupressaceae > Sequoia > Sequoia sempervirens. The sequence continues at coordinate 467,402,146 of VDFB02193867.1, forward strand.
ACACTGCCTACTATTCCTTGCTCTTTGTTGTGATTTTGTGGTTGTGGACAAACTTGTTTTCTTTACTGGAGGCGACCCTTTGATCTAGAATTCCTGCACTTCTTAGGGACTCATTAGTGGCCACACAACCTAGAAATCAAGCTTTGTGAATTTTCTACTCGAGGAGCATACACCTATAGAATTTGGTCAGCCAGCGGGCCAACCTTTTCGTTTAATTCCCAAGCATCCCTAAAAAATTGTAGGGCTGGTTTGAGTATAGCGACCACAACTATGATTCGTTCCCAGTGTGTGGATATGAACTTCTTCAATATTGGAAGGGTCCTAGACCCTTATGCAATAGTTAATTCCTGATGGAACTAAGCCTCTTTTGCTCTTGCATTCTCATCCATTTGATTCTTCTCTCAGAGGGAACTCGCCAGTTTGTAGCTCAATCTTCCAATATCTTGGTCATGAGCCTATAGGGCAGACATGGTCTCTTATTTCTATTGTCTTGACTTCTCTACTTTAGCCTGGGCCTTCTATAGATTATCATAAGCTTGAGATCAGACGCCATCCAAATTTCTCTTTATGTTTTCCTAAGTACATTTGTACTCTGCATTTGTTTGGCACTCAATAGCAAGCTCAACCCTCAACTTTTCAATTTCAGCATACAGCTGAACTTGTTCACCCTAGGCCTCTACAAGCAACTTAGCCACTACTCCATACTAATTTTGTATTTTCCTTATGTGGTCCATCTCAACATCTTTGGCCTCGATCTTTGTCTATAGCCTACTCATTGTTTCCTTTACATTTATCAACTCTGCCTCACACTTCTTCAATTTCCTGTCTAGCCTCTCGTAATCCACATATACCAAATTTTGGGTGGCCTTAGCTAGCACCACTTTGTTGTGCAGGCGAGTTTCATTCAAATCTAGACCCATGGATTTGATGTCATAATACTTCATATACATTTTCCCCTCAAGCTTAGACACAAGTGGTTTCATGGTAGTGATCAGTAGAGAATTTTGCTCTTCATTGAAGCAAGCTTCAATCTTCTTGGTAGCTAGTAGCACAACATTCTTTAACAGTATTTTTTGCTTTCTTGCCTTTCGAGCCTACTTTGTTGCATCAAAATGATCTTCAATGCTTTGTGCTTCAATGGAAGCACTAGGAGGGAGACCAAAAACGATGATAGAAGGAGAAACTTCAAATGTATGAGCATGCATGTAAGGAAATGGGAGCGTAATAATGGAAAAAGGCAGGATGTCGAATTATGATTAGCTAGGCGGAAAACCAACTTGGGTTAAAATAGAAACGGGTGGAAGGAGAGATGTTTTCCCAAAAGCAGATGGACCTAGAGTAATCAGCAACATGGATAATTCATCTTTTTCAATGGGGGCCCTTGATAGGGTGATCAAAGAATCAATAGCAGCTGAAGTGGATTTTGCTCGCTTGATGTGCGGGGTTACTTCATAATGTTGGTTTCTAAAAATGCCTAAGGGTTCATTTAGGATCAAAAGCTCAAGTTCCACGAATGGAGGATTCCTTTCTACAGATGGGGACATAGGAGTAACTAGAGATGCAGAGGCAGGAAGAAGAGAGGGAGTAAAACTTACTTGGGCCACAACGATCGAAAAACTTTGTAGAACAAAGTCCACTTCTTCTTCCCCTTTGGCTGATGCATTGGGTACACCTAGATCCTAGACTCATCTTGTCTTTACATGAATGAAACTAGTACATTTTGATCCTTTGGCAGCTGATCCTGCTAAAACATAGCCTTCGATAACCACAACAGACCTTCTTAGAGACCATCAAGTTCTTTTTCCTTTGCTTCAAGCAATGGTTGAGCCTCTTCTCCTGTCGGATTCCTGAGGACAAGAAGTACAATGCGGAAGCTGCTCCTCTTCAATCTCATGGTTTGTCTCTAGATTACTATTGTTGGAATCAACCTCTTGATCATAGATCTCTTCAAACCTTTCATCATGTGGCTAAAACTCTCTAAACAAGGCATTGAGGCATTTCATCTCTTGTCAGAACCTCCAAAAATTTGTCTTCTTCCTTTCTGACCACCCTCTATGCTTCAATTGTGTGTTGAGGGATTTACCCATCGAGAGGTTCTTTTGATACTCTACCTTCACTACATTGAAATTCAACCATGTTGGTCATTTGATTGGTATGTGAGTCAAGTCAATGTATACCTCTGGCCTTTCCTAAGTCAGAATCCTTCTTGACTCAAAATACTCCCAACTCTCATGTTTCAAAGTGAAGAGCTATGCCAAATTGTAGTCTCACATATCAGAGATAAGGACCAAGCGTAGGATCACTAATAGATTTGTAAGTTCACCCTCTACCTTCTGTCTTGTTAGTGTTACCTAGTTTTTGAAAATTGTGAGGGGGATCTAGTATAGCCTTATTTTATTCCCTTCGGTGCCATAGGCATTGGCAAGGGTTTCCTGATGGCATGCCTCCAACTCAAAAAATCTATCTGTTACAAATTTGGGTAGCCTAAAAGGCTCTTCGACAAAACCGTGGAATATGATAAACATAAAATCTTCACTAGGAAATAATCCACTGGGATTAGTGAAGTCTGTATCTAGGGAAAAATATCAAGAGAAGAATGGCCCGTAGATTGTGACAAGTCCTAAAGTACTGGCCTCAAAAAATGGTCTCCAAACTAGTAGTAATCCCTCGTTTTCTAAAGCACATGAGTCCATACAAAAACTGGCTAATAGAAGCCTTTTAAATTGAACCTAGACACTGGCATACTTTTCTCCAACAACTCAAAATTTTGATACAAAATTAAGTGGACCAAGAAAGAAGAATATTTGAATTTATACTTGGTATCATTGTTCTTCAATTTCTCTAGCATCCCTCTGGCTACTACATCAGCAAAATCATAATATTTCTAACTGTTCCCCTTTTTGAGCATAAAGCCAAGCCCATCTCGAAGGGATGGATTTCTTCATCACCATCAAGGCCGTAAATCCATGCTAGCATTGAGAAGATAGAATAAGAGTCTTTCTTGAACTTTCTACGCGAAAGAGGGAAAGAAAAATGATCTCTCTCTGGCCTTTCCTTTGTTTCATCTTCATAGAAGCTCCCTTTCTCGGTTCCCTCTTCCAAGAAATTTTCTATTTTTTCTTCATCAAAATGTTCAACACCCCAAGTCGTAGGGATACACAACATATCTTGTATGGCTGCGACAAAAAGCATGACTTTGATCTTGTTACCCACAATGCCTCCTGTTTCCTTGTTAAATCTTTTGGCACATGTGTCTACCAGCTCCAAGCATCGATGTACAACTAACAACATGAACAGTGGCAGACCACAATTCCAAAGTTGAGATGTCAAACCTTCAGACGATCCATGATCTATCATTCTTTGGAGTGCTCCCTCCCTAAGGTCTTTAGGGTTAGATGTCAACTTGGGGTCAAAAATATTGTCAAAAAAATCTTGCACCGCCTCTCTCCTGAAACTTCTATCTAGTTGCAACTTTTTACAAAATTTAAATAGCCACTCCTCAGGCACTAGGGCATTAGCGAATGAGTTTCACCCAAAGATATTAGTGTAAACATGCCTTTTAGAAGAGGCTCCATCTTTTCTACTAGATGTTGATGGCTCTGCCATGACTATGTCAAGAAGTTGTAGAGAGTTTCTTTAATAAAAACAACCACTTGCCTTTTGCTACTTAAAAAAAATGCTTTTGGGTGCAACTAATTCCCTCGCGCATACATGCAGTTAAGGGTACATCATTACCACTGATCCATTAAATGCTGCCACTCAGGCGATACATGTGGATTTGAGATTTGTATCCCTTGGGAATGTCAAAAATTCCATAAGAATGGAATTAGTACATTCTCCCCGCCACCTCTTTCACAAATACGCTCATTTCATTAGAAAGCATGCTGTTAGCTATGAGAAACATGCTTAAGTAGTGCAAGGTACTTTTGAAAAGATGAGCATATTTAATTTGTCAGAACTTAATGCTTTAATCCATGTCTTTTCATATAAGTAAGCTAGATGGTGTTGATGATGGCAAAGGACACATGGTGACGATTGGCATATGAGAGCACCCAACACCCAAATTTATTTCTCAAGACCTCCTGTCAGATCTTTTATATGATTCATTTATTGCCCTCTAGTTGCTTTGGTATTTTTTTTGTTACCATTCAACCAAAAATTGAATTCTCGTTGGTTAGGTTTGTCAACACATCCTTTATATATATAGTTATGCCACCTTATTGCAATATTCATTCGAAAAAGTAGCCTTTTAAGTTTAGCAAGCTTTTCTCGCTATCTCCCATTCCACTACAATCTGCTACTTTCTCAGCATGTCAGCTAGCCTAGGCATGCCTATTTAGCTTCTCCCATGGAGGCCACAATATTGCTTTATGGGAGAGGTTACTAGTGATAGAATTAAGTGCTTGGTGAAGAGGTGTGACCACCTTAGCTTGGTTGCATTTAAGTGGGTAGTCGGCCTGGACTACATTAACGATGAGAACCAATGGAGAAGCAACTGTAGTGTTCTTTCCTGCTTTATCACCTCTTTGCTTGACCTAAACGTTGCCAAGCCCATGATAATTTAATTGTGACACCAAATGTTTGACTCTGCGCTAATGGAAGGACTTGTCCCTAGCATCAACATTCTGAGTGCCATCGATATTTGTAGGCTTGTGAACTATGGGATAGACATACCCTGGTTGCCCTTCCTTACTGACTTCTGCACCAAGGACCTTGATGTTGGAAGAATGATGAAGAATATCTAATTATACATCTTTGATGTTGTCATTGATGTTAACATGTTATATGAGTTGCAACTGCAAAACTAAGTCATTGGTTGATTCAGTATTCAAGACTAGTATCTAAACCGATATGTAGTTTACATCCTTCGGTATTTTGGTCCCCAATCCTCCACCAATGATTTTTTCTGCTTGTAGTTTTAGGAAATAGTTTATGGATGATGGAAGCATGTATGTTTAGAATCTCTCATGCGCATGTGCTCGTATGGTGTATCTACATTATTCAGTTGTTGCATTTTTTCTATTAAGTCTATCTTTGGCTGACCTCATGGATAGTTGGTGTTATGGTAAATTAATTTTGTATTATGGATGTATGGGTGACCTATCTTAAATCCATGCCAACATGATGTAGCGTGCTACATGGTTGAATTGCATTCATAAAGTTTTGTAAATGCTTGAAGCTGACAATTGATTCTTGGTGAATGAAGGTTGATTCTAATTAGGCTGACCTAACTGATGTTTGCGGATGGATCAGATATATATGGTGGAAAATTTTGAAGATGGTGTGAGTTGAGGGTGTGTTGTTGCGAAGTTGTGAATGTGAAGAAGTGCGAAGATGATGAAGTGTGTCAAGTCAGTTTGTTTAGCATCAAAGGAACTGAATCAACACTTGTTAGGTGCACTCTATTAGTTCATTCTGGCTATAAAGCCATTTTTGTTTTGTAATCCTTTTGTAGGTGTGAATACTTGATCTAGACTTGCACAAACATGAACAAACAACACAATGTGATTCAATTAAACAAATCTAAACTAGCATTCCCCATAAGATTCATTCAAAGAACAATGAACAAGAAATGAAGCAAATAAATTAATTGAAAGCTATTTAAATCCTATTCAAGAACACAAATCCATAATCTTATGGGGGAATTGGTGCTTCTTTGATGTGGAAAGAAGCCCTTTCCTAATTCCTAGTCAAGATTGATGTAGAATGATTGCTCCTTGATGAAAATTTTGCATAACCTAGCTATAGTGATGAAATGATATGAAAACTTGGATGAAATGGATGAACTTTGCTTAAAAATCTGAAGATAGTAATCATGCTAGGATTTAATTAACTTAGATGGAGATTAGTTGATTTGACATTTGACTTAGATTTTTAGATTTGTTTAAATCAAATGGGAGGAATAATGAATATTATATTTAATTAAATAAAGTTTGATTTATTTAATTAAAAGGATGATGTTAGATTTAAATCAAATAAAGGTTAATTTATTCAATTTAAAGGAGATGAACTTAAGATTAAATAAAATGATTTATTTAATCAAAAGAGGAACATTAGGATTAATTAAATAAAATGATTTATTTAATTAAAAGAAGATGATGATTTAATCAAACAAATTTGATTTATTTAATTAACAGAGGAAATAGGATTAATTAAATAAAATAATTTATTTAATTAAAAGAAGATAATGATTTAATCAAACAAAGTTGATTTATTTAATTAATAGAGGAATTATGATGAATTAATTAAATAAGGATTATTTAATTAACTGGTTAGTAAAGAAGTGATTTAGGGAGAACCGATGTTAGTAGATCAGGATCAAGTGCATGATATCAATCAAGATAATTTTTGTGTCTACATTTTGCACCTCTTTGAAGCAATGTGCCTACTACATTGGTTCAAAGAATAACCTTGCTAAGATCAAAGTTCAAAAAAATTCTATTTTTTTTGGATGCCCCATTGCTACCCCAGCGAGAAGAATTACTTGGTATACTGGCCCCTCGAGAGATCAGACAAAATTTTGGATTTTTGGGTGATTTCTTGAAAAAAGAGGACAAGCTGCCTAACAGGTCTAGAAGGGCTCCCGGATGCTGAAAATGTGAAAAAAAGATGCAAAACAAGCCTCAGTTGAGCAAAAATGGTGCTGGAGGCCCAAAACCCTAGCTAGATGGCTAAAATGGGGCAAAAGACCCTAATTTTCATGCTGAAATAGGCCTTGAGGGGTCACTCTCAATTCATTTTGCATTCACATCGTTGAGATTTTTAGCATTTTAAGCTCTGACACCTTTGCAAAATGGCGCAAAGAGTGCATCCCCGACACATTTCCGAGCGAGTTTAAGTGTTGCAAAGACCTCCAGGCGTAGGACCACTAGTATCTGACCCTAACCTGACCTTGCATTTCAAATTTTTAGTGCATTTATTATTGTCCAAAAGGTCAAAACCCTCAACGTCGCTATATGGCGACACTGGGGGTGCTAAATCAACAACGTTGAGCCTTAAACTACACCGCTATTGCATGTTGTGACACTATGTCGCACTTTGGTCTTAGGGGTCCAAACTCCAAAAAGCAACACCATTGCAAATGGTGACGTTGCGCCTCAGTTAGGTTTTTAGGGCTTCAAGTTAAATAGGGCTGCACTTGCAAAGAGTGATGTCATGACTTGATTTGGACTTTGAGGGTTTTAGTGTTGTTGTTTGGTGCTTTCCAAAGGGCAACGCCTTTGCGAACAACAACAAATTTGCTGGTTCAATGTCGAAACTTCAATCAAGATCAAATTTTTTTTACGAAACTTGATGTTGTGGGTTCATGGGTGTAGGAGGATATAAAGTCTGTGCATTCACAAGAGCATCAACCCTCGGTACTGAATAGATTAGTTGGTTTGCATGAGTTGCTCCAAGAGCACCTTGGCATGATCATCCTATGGTACATCGCTTATGTACCCACCATCCATACCCACCTCACCATGATGATAGTGTTGGAAGAGAGGTGGCACAACAAGACTTCATCATTTCATACTCCCACCGGTGAGGCGACAGTCACATCAGAGGACATCTAGAGGATTCTTCAGTTTCCCATTCATGGGGACCGAGTTATTTATGACACTGACGCTGGCACTAATTCATGTTATGAGATCATGCAGACCAACGAGATCATGTTTGTCGAGGGCTAGATCAATCTAGAGTACCACAGAGGTTGGGTGTTGACTTTTCGACTGATTTTGGCCATGATTATTAGTGGAATTGTAGCTCTAGATCGATGTGGCAGGTATTTCAGTTCAGGATGGGGTCTAACTTGGGAGTGGATGTTATACATGACCTATTTTGTTTGGGGACCAATGATGTTGGCCTCATTATATCATGATCTTCATGAGTTCGCCTATTGTGATAGCAAATCAATTGGTTCCAATGTCACATTACTACACATCTGGACCTGGGAGCACATTGTCGTGCTCCATCCAAGGGTTACAGTGGTAGACATGGAGTCCGATGACCCAACCGTTTGGAGATACCGGGGTGACCTCTATTTTACACATACAGGACAACTAGGTATTCCTCACTGGCAGCATGTTTTGGATGAGATGACAGTCTTTACTTGGAGGCCTTGGTTGCAGATGCTTGGCTAGTATGACAATGTCCAATAGTTATTTTACACCAAACAAGATAGATTGATGTAGGGAAGAGCGCACACGATGATTGAGTGTTACCTTCCAGATAGGGTAGCACGGTAGTTTGGTGACACCCAGGACATGTTGGATGACTAGTACATGGCCACTTTTGCTCGGTCTACTAGGGAGACCACATGGCGTCAGACGATCCCTGCATCGGATGCTATTGACAGTTTCAGATAGTTGGTGGCTAGGTCATGGGCCTATGACCAATGACAAGTAGATACAAACACTACACATGCCTACAATGATTGGTTTAGGGCTCCAGTTAGATTGACAGTCCCATGAGCAACACCATTACGACGCAGACCCTAAGGCAGGACGACCAGACGAGCACATGTGAGACAAGTTCTCAGGGGAGATGGGGGGTGGGCCACCTCCATGACAGCCAGAGAAGCACAAAGATCAAAGAGATGCCCTGAGGGACGAGCACTAAGATCAACAGAGGGATGGTCATCCGGACCAGGATAGGCAACAGGACCCACTAAGGGATGGTCATCAGGACCAACCACCCCTCCAGCCACCATTGCAGTCAGACCTGAGAGACACCCAGATTTTGCAACTATAGGGGTAGGTCTAGAGATTGCAAGCTCAAATATAGACCCTTATGGCAGAGAAGGACCAGGTGAGATTGCAGGTGTTGGCCCTCACAATAGAGCGGGATCAGGCAGTGCAGTAGCAGTAGGCGATAGAGTTGCAGATGGCACAGGAGGTGGGTAGGAGGAAATAGCTAGAGTCCATGGCTGCCTCTTCCTCCAAGAGAATATTATCTATGTGGGCATATTGCAAGGCTACCAGAGAGGCTGAGAATTATAGGATCCATTATCGATAGGCAGTGCCTCTAGCTGCACAGGTCCCAGAGTTCTCATAGCAAACATGGTATAAGCTATTAGAGCGCCATGGAAAGAGACAGTGTCGTAGCGGCGGGCGATAGAGTTGTAGATGGCACAGGAGGTGGGTAGGAGGCAATAGCTAGAGTCCATGGCTGCCTCTTCCTCTAGGAGCATAGTATCTATGTGGGTGTCTCACGAGGCTATCAAAAAGGCTGAGAATTATAGGTTGCATTATCGACAGGTAGTTCCTCCAACTGCACGGGTCCCAAAGTTCTCATAGCATACATGGTATAGGCAGCTAGAGGGCCATGGAGAGAGACATCCAGGAGAGGGGAGCAACCAACAGGGCTAGCTACCATATAATTTTTATTGACAACATTCATTTTTTGATACTCACAGGTTCCATTTTTTGATACTCACAGGCTCCATTTTTTGATAGCCTCATGGGCTTTTGTACACCTGTTTGATATACATACATTTGATTCTGATTTTGTATCATGACAGTGATATATATATGATATATGATATGATCGATTTATTTATGATGCAATGTGTCTATTCTATTTATGCATTATGATGGATGCACTTGGTGCAATGTGATTCTATATGATGTGAAATTTACTTTATGTGATGGATGATTATGCAGATGTTTATGGATGCATTTCTTTTCGTACTATCTCTATGCATTTTTATGATGATCGTGTATGGATGCAATATAGATGCAATTGTTTATGATATGTAGATGATTTATACTAACAGGTCTATATTACGCCCTAAATGATTATGCAACATGGACGATGTGATGATTATGAGATGTTATGATATGCTCCTTTTCTTTTTTAGTATCTTTTTCATGTATGAATGATATGATGCCTATATGATGGATGCAAATGTATGGTTTCATGAGATGCTTAGAATAACCAATCTAAATTATGCAAGGGTGAAAATGCAATGCATATGAGATTATCAATGATAACACACTTAGGTATGATGCATCAAGATATAAAGAACCAGGATGGCATTGCACCTAGTGTGATGGACTGTGACTCGATAATCAGATAGGAGTACTCATGTTTACACCTGACATACAAAACCCTATTTAGGATGTAGTTCAGATATTTCAAAGATCTCAGACCAAAGCATAGAAAGGAAAGCCTTCCTATGTGGTCAACAAGATAGCGAAAAAATCCTCCCTACAAACTAAACAAAGCACGGATGACCAAGGTTATATTACAAGAATATCCAACAAGCACAACAAATAAAAAGATAATGATCATTGCCCCTTTCCTATCTCTCTAATTTTTTTTGTTTAGACATCGAGAGGTCATTAGAATGAGTGCAATAAGATAAATCAACAAGACAGAGAAAAAGTAAACAAACAAGCTAATGTTTTTCATATCACTAGCCAAGACTAAACTACGGTGATGCCTGATGTTGATGTCCATTGTAGGAAGGATACATCCTAGGACATGATGTTATTAGATGATTTGGGACAAACTGGACGATGAGCTATTAGTACCAAGAGTTGACCAACTTGTTTACCTACTGACCTAGACTTGAGACCATGACGTTTAGGTTTTCACTTTTAATCTGCTAGAATTGTTTCTGATTGTTTACCCAAAGGTTGAGGGTGATGCTTGATTTATTATGAATGACTGTTTATTGTGGGTGAAAGCGAGATGAGACAGATGGATTTTTCAAATATTTGGATGTTTTTGAAATCTTTTGAGGTTGTTTCTGTATTTTCGGGTTATTTAAATATTTTTGGTGTTCTTTGAGATTTTGACCAAAGACCTAGCCTAAAGACCTATCCTAGGGGCCTCAAGGGTTGATCAAAGATTAGTCTTACCTACATTATACATGTAGAGACCATGTAGTTCAACTAACGACTTGACCAAATTACAAGATGAAGATATGAACAAATGAATTGTCAATTTATTGTGACAAACTCCTAAAGGATTGACCTAAGTGTCTTGGGGGATGATCAAAGATCAACCTTGCCTACGTTCAGAGCTTAGAGACCCGTAGTTCGACAAAATGACTCTGTTTTTTTATTGACTTTTGACATGTTTTGGTATTTTTTATATGTTTTGAATGTTTTTGGATTTTTTATTTTCTGAATGTTTTTGGGATTTTCTTATTTTCTGATATTTTTTGGATTTTTTGATTTTTTGAATGTTTTTTGATTTTTTTATTTTAAGGAAGACTACAAGAATATACACAAATCCAATTTGATGTAGGTATAAAAACATGCACCCAGTGTGGTGTGATAGACTACTCCAATATAGGTAGGACAAAATGACCTTAGGAATGGGCCGAGTAGTAGTAGGAAGGATCATGATACAAACACAGGACCAAGCTATGATGCGGATGCAGATGGGTGCAATGGAATGAATGTGATGAAATGCAATAGATGAATGATTTAGAACAAGCTATGGAGATCATGGTGGACGAAGAGTGCTTATTTACACATGGTGCTTGTTTTCCAGGTTTTCACCAAGGTACTTTCCCAAAGTGCCACCGAAGTGGTTTTCACTAGAGAGTGATTTTTCTCTTTACTGTTTTCAATCATTTTTCTATTTTTTTGGATTTTTATATTTTTATATTTTTTTGTATTTTTGGTTTCATACGTTGAAAGATTAGGCATAAAAATTTTTGAGATGGGAGTTGTTCATGGGCTCATGCAAAGGTTCCCCTTCAGGCGTTGATAATTGATATGCCCCTGACTTGTAGCTTGCATAGAAAAATGGCCCTTTGTCATTTTCATGGTCTTTTAGGCCTTGATTCATCATGTTTCATGTGTTTTGTCTTAATCTTGTATTGCAACATGGCTTGAACATGCTTATTTTTAATACTTATTATTAAATATTGAAGTCTTGTGAATATGTTGTGAAGTGTTGTAAAACATTTCTACATTATTCTAGACTCTATTTAATACAATTCACTTAAAAATCATCATTTGACACATCAACAAGTCCTATTTTAAAGTTTTGTTAAGTCTTGTTATCAAGATTCATGCTTTTCTAGGCATTTCCCCATTATTTGCACTTTTCTTATGTCTATTTGAACCTCTTTATGCACTCATAAGGTTTATTTAAGTGTATATTTGAATGATACCCTGACACACAACATTAAATAGCATTTAATTATTAACACCTAAAAACACCCTCAAGGTTGGACTGATTCGCCATGGGCGGCGAATGAGTCCACCTTGACACAAAATTCAAAATAATTCAAATTTCTTTCAAGATTTTATTCAATTTTACACTTGATGTCAGCCTATGATGATGTATAGTTGGTACTAAGACACAAGAATGGTATAAGTAAGCTAATTTTACCTCATTTTATGATATCCAACATATCTAAGCACATTCGTTATTCATCTTCCTTCATACAAGCATTCAAGCATTAAAGCATACCATTTTGTCAAGTTCTTTTGCAATGGATCATTAAATAATCATTGAAGCATCTTGAAGTAGCCATTGACATTAATTTGGAGTTGCATCTTCAAGGGTTTAGAGGTAAGTAGCAATACTTTATGTTGTTCATTTATCCTTTCCCTTGCATTTCATATATTTTCATTGGGTTTGAGTACCAAACTGGGGTTTGGCCAAGGCAAACCCTTATTTGCTAACCCTCCAACATTTTTCCCCTTTTGGCTTGTGTTATGTTGTAGATTTGACAGGTTTGAAGGTGTTGAAAAGTGGAATCAATCAATAGAGCTCTTCAAGACATTACATCATCATTTCTCTTCTTCTACGCACTTTTTTGTCTATTTTATGCAAAATCTAACATCAGCAACCAAACACTCAAGATTGCACATATTTGATGTTACGGGGTTACTAACTGTACCTCCATAAATTTAGGATTGGACTGATTTGCCACCCTTGGTGAGTGAGTCCACCCTGACATCAAAATTCAAGATTTTATCAGGTCTAGGATCCCTGCAAACAGAAATAAGTTTCTAACAGTTTTCACTTGACAGTGGACTGATTCGCCACCCTTGGCAAATGAGTCCATCAGTGAATTTTTGTAATTTCAAATCTACATTCTAGACATTCCAACAACTTCAAATCAACCCTAGGTGCACTCAGATTCAACCTAGTACTTTCTATTTTGCATTATTTCTTCAATTTTCATGTTGTTTGCATATCACAGTGTGTTTTCCAGCATTACATAAATCTTAGTTTTGCATCTATTTTTAGTCATTTAGATTAGTTAATTGCACTTAGTTTAGTTCATTTAGCATGCACAACATCACACATAACATAATTTGAATTAACCCCCTAGACTTTTGGCCCTAATCTCTCTCCTTTTAAGTGACACCTTGAAAGTGTTAGAGACCCATTAGAGTGCCAAAAATCCACGGTTCATTTTGGTGAACCTAAATTTTGGGCACTTTTCACCTTCTCTTTTCAAGTTAAAGTTCATTTTTCATTACAATTCAATTAGGGTATTGATTTATTTTTGCATTTTACAAGCTCTTTTGTTTGCATTAGTGAAAGATCATTTAGAATTCATTATTGAATATTATATAAACTGAAAAATCAAAACATTTTGCATTCTGTATTGTTAATTGCATTATGTTCTTGCATTAGATTCATTTAAAATTTCTGAAAATCACAAAAAATTGCCTAGTTGGACTCATTCACCACCTTGGGTGAATAAGTCCATTTTTGAAATTTTCAGCATTTGTTTCTATGTTTTTTGTATTTTGTTCTGCATTTTGTTTTCTGTACTTTCCATTGTATTACAGTTAGCATTAATTTAGTTTTTAAGCATTCATATCTTCTAGTTGTCTTGCATTTGAGTCACCTTTCCCATCTGTAGTACTTGTATGACTATTTGGTATTCCATTGATAATACCTTGGTGAGAAGAAGTTCTAGACTCATGGCCTCCCATGATAGCGCTTTCATTGTGGACCTTGGGATCTCATGAGCTCCTACTCCTAGTATGGACAATGGAGGATTAGGCACTAACAATACTACTATGCCTTCACCTTTCACCCAATCCAAGATGAACCTCAAATAAATTCTCAAGATAGGATTAGCATTCGAGAAGAATTTGCACATTTACAACATGACTTGACTCTTGAGAATGTGTCTAAAACTACTATACCCGTCTTTGATAACCTTCATCGGTTACTCAAACATGATGATGGTTTGACTATTTTTCAAAAGATTTCTAAGATTTGTAATAAACATGCTCCTCCTAATAAACAATTTGCAATCCCTCCTATTAATCAAGAAGGATCTCAAATTCCCCCCCTTCCACTATGACATCTATTGCAACTTATACCCCACCACAAGTCACTACTACTTTTCAACAGGTTAGTTATGTGACTCCTTTCACAGCTCCATCTAGCATTCCTCCCTCCCTTGTGGCACCCCAAATTCCTTCAACCACCTTTCCACCTCCTACCATTCCTTTCACTACACCTCCTACTATTCATTTCACTTCACCTTCCACAATTCCTTTCATTTCATCTACTATTCATTATACCCCATCACCCTTTTCCCTTCCATCCCAACCTATAACATACCATGATCCCATTATTACCCAACTCCTTAACACAATATCATCTATGCAACATCAAATTTTTGCCATTAGCCAAAGTCAATTCACTCCTATTACATATCATGTCCATAGTAGCCCATTATCCTTAGAGATTCTATGTACCCCATTGCCACAAGGGATAGAAATGCCTCGATTTGAGAAATATGGAGGTAAAGGAGATCCTGTTAACCATGTTAATTCCTTCACTGCATTATGTAGTGACTTTTTCCTCGATGAGAGACTTTTGGCCAAACCCTTTCCTAGGACTTTAAAAGATAGTGCTTTAGAATGGTTTTCAAATTTTCCTAATCATTCCATCTGCTCCTTTAATGAGTTAGTGGATGCCTTCATAAGAAACTTCCAAGTTCATATGCAACCTAAGAAAACTATGGCCGATCTCATGCGATGTAGACAACACAAAGATGAGAAAATTACTGATTTGATTTTACAATATCAATTTGTGCATTCCCAAATTGATGTTAATATTCCTGATGCACATCTGCAAAAGATGTTCATTGAGAATTTGCATAGAAACCTTCAAGACAAGTTAACAATGATGAAATTCCCTTCGTTCATGCATTTATGTATGACTTTGTGTGAATATCATAATTCGGTTTCAAGTTGTGATTCCCAATCCACTTCTAACCGAATAGAAAAAACTTGAAAATAATAATCCTACTCAAAACAATAACAATAATCAAAATTTTTGACGACCAAGAAAAACCTTCTTACAATTTACTCCATCTTCGCAACCACTACCTACCCAACCACAACCTATCCAACCCATTCAAAATGTTATGACTGCTATTAAAACTGTTGTGTCTTATCAATATGGGGAACCTAATAGACAATTCACTCCCTTACTTGATTCCCTCCATCATACCATAAACCAATTACTTGAAAACACATATGATCACTTTGCCACCCATTCGTCTGCTTGATCCAAACTAACCCTTACCACCCTCTTTCTAACCTAATGCTTATTGTTATTTCCATCATCAGAATGGGCATGACAACGAACATTGCAAGCGTCTTAAACATCTTGTTCAAGACCTCATTGATTCAGGACATTTGACCATCACAAATAGAAGTAACAAATATGTCACACCACCTAATCAAAACTTGCAAATCTCCACAAATCCTATGCCTAAACATACAATTTCATTTTCAAGGCTAGTGAACCTTCTAAACCTGATGTAATGATTGTTGATACACATTGAGGAAAATGACATATCTCCCATGGATTTTGAACGTAGTCTTATGGATTCTCTTGTGGCTACGATAAATGTTATCCCTTGTAAGGGAAAAGCTAATAAATCTCTTGATATTATCATTTCTGACACAGACATATTATCAAAACTTCCTGACGGTCCTCTCTACATTGCTAGAAGAATCTATGATAAGCCCACTAATGGGATACTAATAGATCCTGCTTGTGGTGAAAACATGGTCACAAAGGAGTTCTTGGTATTACATAATTTATATCAAGATGTATATGATAAATCAACTGCATGGATAAAAAATCATAATGGTTTTGCTTTAACTACAATCGCATCAATCGTGCTACCTTTACAAATAGGACCGAAAATCCTTGATGCAAGATTTTCTATTATTTCATAATCTGACCAATTTTGTTTGCGGCTAGGTAATCCTTGGCTTTTGCAAAATGCAAGCAATTTCCTCAGTCGTTCACAAGTGTTTAAAGTTTCTGCATGACAATGAAGTTTTTACCATCCATCATAGTCACTTTAATATGTTATCATCCAAAGGTAACTTTTCTCTAAAATCCTTTTGGTCTACACCTATTGAACCTATGACACCTCGAAAAGACTTCTTCTTCATTTCCTATCGAAAATTTAAGGCGAAGAGGATTGTTGAATTGTCTCTTAGTGGTGTTTCCCTGCAAACTTCCGAACCTCTTGTTATAGATGAAACCATGCATGAAACTCCCTTAAATGATAATCAACCATTTACCCACTTCATCACCTCTAGATTCTTCAACCCCTTCATCTAAAAGACCTAGAGAGGTTGGGAATAGCCCAACTTCACAACCTCACCTTAAACAAGTTTATAAAGTTAAAGAGAAAGAGATTGATCCACCTCCTTCTAAAACAAAAGAGCCTCAAGTTGATCAATCTGTCTTGACACCACAACAAATTCAAAATAGACTTAGATGCAACCAAGCTGCTAGAGAGCATCGACGACATCGTCATTTTCTCACTAGATAATCGAAAAATGAAACAAACAAAGAAAACCAACCTTCTCCTTTGTCGAAAGTTGTTCCTGATACTCCCCTTGACATACCACATGACACTCCATCTCCTCCATCCCCACAACCTAAAACTATCCTACCCAAACCTTTATTGATTCACCTCTCTTTGGAGATCACTCTTTGTCCTCTTGTAGTCATTAATCTTGATGAGGATGATGACGAAGAGGTAGCTAAAATTGATGGAGAGATGCATATTGATTTGAATATTTTATTTTCCTCTTATATGAGTCTAGATGACAAATCTCTTATTGCAAGTGTGCAACCTGGTGACTCTCCTAGTTTGGCGCTTGTAATTCCTCCATTAGATAGTCAATCACCCTTACAATTTGATGATCATGATTGGGTGGCGGATGACCTATTGGACATTATTTGCCTTGAATTTGCATTACTTTCTTGTACATTCTTTTTCATGTGCGTATTGTGTTCCCCCATATCATGTGCCAGATTCACCTTGGAATCTCCTTCATTTCTCTTATTTAGTTTTTATCAAACATTATAAGTAGTTTCACAATGCATATCCTTTCTATGTACAAAATCATACAAGTTGTTCATAATGGCAAACCAAGCTTTCTCATTAATTTCATAGTCCTTCACTACAACATTAGTAGGAGGATGATTAGGAGGAACATATTTGTACTTAATTGACATCCAAACATCAAGTCCAAGAGAACCTAATTATCCTTTCATCAAAGAGCTCCATTTTGAATAGTTTGTTCCATTAAATCTATGTGGCTTGCTTGAAACCTCCTGACATGCCATTGTGCTTGCTTATCCAAGATCTACTTGAGCTAATTAAGACTCCCCTAGGGAACCTAGGGATATAATACTATTTGTTCAAACACAATGATCTATTGAGAGTGGGGTGAAATAGTAGATATTAAAACTTTTAGTCCTTAAAAGCTTTTTGCAAATTCAGCCTTAAACTTAGAGGTATAGATTGAAACATGAACATATATAATAATTACACGCACAAGAGAGATCAACACATAACACCAGATATATGTGGAAAACCCAAGATGGAAAAATGACAATGAGAAATGCTGCTAGGATCTAATGTCCTAATCCAACCTCACAAGCATCAAAGTTCGGTTACAAGTTTTAAGGGCTACAACCCCAAGGAAGCTTCAACTCAGTGTTTCAGAAGCAACAACTTCAAGTATGCTACAACACCCTTATCTGAGCTATAACTCATTGCAAATGAAGGCTACAACACGCTTATCTGAGCTACAACTCATTGCAAATGGAGGCTACAACCTCTTACATAATTACAAGTTCAAATTTTCATATAAGTGGTTCTACATAAACCTGAGGAAGCATCAATACATACAATACAATGTTGCACTTACTGCAACTTACACTCTATTGTTGTAACTACACTCTTAGCAACACATGACTATGTTATACACTCTCCTCTACTCTACACTTCCTTCTCTACCATATTCTCAGATGTACATCTCTTTGTTCAACACTCTATGCACTAGCATACTTAACACCACCCTGTTGTGGACTCAATCAACTGGAAAATACCTGATTGTCTTCCTTCTTTACCAACCTGAAACCATTCCCTCGAGATCTGCTACATCATCCAGATCATCTCCCTCATCCTGTTAGGGTTTTATTCACTTGCAAAACTCATCAACAAGCTACCTTTGCATTGAGCCACACAACATTTATTTCTAATATAGAGAATTTTCCTCTGTTGTCTTTGTCAAACACTAAAATCTAATTATGCATTTAATGCTCTCTTATGATCCTTCGATCCGATTTTGATCTAAATCACTTCTACAATATATTCCACTGTCTTTAAGATCAAATCTTCATGTTTTGGTCGCTAAGGTAGTTAGACAAATTAATTCTATCTCTTGTGTCAATTTGTAGTCGTAACCCCTATTCACATAGACCAAACCGTTGTAGATCTCTACTTTTGAATTTTGGTTGTCAATCTTCTCCTTTCACGCCATGACCCTTAGATCCTAATTCTTTGTCATGCCTTTAAATCCTTATTATTGGATAAGCAGTCGATCAAATCACTGTCATCGATCTTGCATTATTCTCTTAACATCATGTAGTTCTTTGTTAAAGAGACATTTGCTAAAGTCCTACTGATGTCCATCTTTCTCTTTGATGTGAACTACCACAAGTGCATAGGCCCACATACCACACAATTCACAAAAAGGATATGAATTTCCTATTGAGCAATCACTGGTCACCTTTGTTAGCATTCATCATCATCCAACACCATCACCTTCCTAATGGGTCCCACTTAGCTTTTCCTTTTATTGATCTGTCAAAGAGAATTTCTAGATTCCTACCGATATGGTGTTGTCATTCCAATAAATCTTATCTTGCTTGTCGCTCTTATGGAAAAGTGGTCCCCACACCATCGTGTTATGACATGTCACCATCCATTGTCGTTTCCTTCCATGTTTCATTGAATCATTTGTTTCATCGCTATTTCAGCAATAATGCACGTCATCCTTAACCTACAAAGTCCCACTATTGGCATCACATTCTCCTATCGTCATGTCGAAGAGACATGCTTCAAAGTCCTAGCAATAAAACAATGTCTCACCAATGAAAGAGTCATCAGGTTGTCGGGGAGACATCCTTCAAAGTCCTGATGAAGACCTTTAGTCACATTGATGAAGATACTTGATGTTGTCACCAGTCCAACTCATTGCCATGTCACTGCATTGTAATCCATAACGAGGATGTGGATTATGATTCATCCAATCTTGTCACGCCATGCATCTTCTTTGTCGTCCCTATCATCAATGCGTGTCAACCTTACTGGGTCTCATAGTGAGCATTGCCTTCACATGGCCATGTCAGAGAGACATCGATAAGGGTCCCACTGATGCCATATAGTATCATCGAAAACACTTTCATACTCCTTATTGCTCTGTCAAAGAGACTTTTCTTAGACTCTCGCTGATAACATAGCTATCAGTCTATCATAGAGACATATTATATTCTCTCATTGATTATACATTGTCACATCGACAAAGTGACCATCAGGCCATCAAAGGAACTCCTGCTTGACTCTTGCTGATATTGAATTGTCACCCTGAATCGCAGGATATGTGTAACCTTGAGCGCTATGTAGAGGGGTTGGTAACCCTAAGGATTTTAATGACATAAGTTGTAAGTTAAGTGTAGGGTTACCAATCATTGACAATCAACTTTAAAATAGAAGAACATATTGAGGACGCCATGACTGCAACTCTAGGGTTTAACCAGTAAACCCTAATTCTATCTGTGGATGCTAAAATCTGCAATATGGTTAGTTTAAAATATAACAACATTTCAACATCCATATGGAATAATAAGTCATGTTAATCATGCTATAAATAAAACAAGGGAAGCCAAATAAAAGCATACAAAAACATGACATTAAACCTATCCCATATTGGATTGGTGTCACATGTGCTAGTGACCCTTTCCCAATCCTTGATTGATAGCTTAGATGATGATGATAAGATGGAAATGATGAGCAAAATTAGTTCTCAAGGAGAGTAACTTTGCATATGCTTTTTTGGATGAAATTGTGGAGATTGTGAAGGATTTGCTTGAGGATGATGCTTGTATTTAAAGGTTTTCAAAATGCCAAGTGTTGAAGAGGGACCAATGTGGGATCAAAATCAAGCCAATGAATTGAGGACACTTGTCATCATGTGATTAGTTAATGTGTGTGCAAGATTTGGGAAGAGTGCCCAAGAGGGGGAAATTTTGAATTCAAATTTTGCATAAATTTGAGAGGGGGACAAGAAAAAGAGCAATAAATGCCCTGTTTGACTTGTCATGTTGAGGGAAAATGATTGTTTTAATAAATCAATAAAATTGATTTATTGTGCAAGTGGGATGGGATTAGCCTTAGATTAGGATTAGATGATGATCATGCTGATTAATGCTGATTAACTGATTTGACTTTTGGACTTTGGAAAATGATTTAAGATTTGATTTAAATAAAGTCCTGATTTATTTGATGAATGGAATATGATTATGCATGATGTAAATTTGACATGTCTACATTTTGCCCCTCTTTGAAGCAATGTACTTGTTGTTGGTTCAAAGAATAAACTTATAATCGAAATTAAAAATTTCATGATTTTTGGATGCCCCGGAAAGAAGTACCGGTACATTGCCCCTCGAGATCGGCGAAAAGATTCGATTTGAGGGTCGATCTCGCGATAAAGAGGTTCAAAATGGGTGGTTATGGATGACGATGCAAAGATGATTTTAAGATGCTTAGAATAACAAATCTATATTATTCTAAACAAATTAAATGATGATATGATATGAGGCGGATGAGATGGATGATGTGATATGCTGTGATTATGCAACGGATGATTTATGAGATGCTTAGACTAACAGATCTATATTATGATGATGATATGAATGTGAGATGATATGCAGAATTCTAAAGATTTATGGATGCAAGATGAATGCATAATGGATGCATGATGGATGTATGCTAATGGTTTGTGGATGCAGGATGGATGCATGATGGATGCATTGGTGATGATGATGTTAGTATGGAAATGAGATGATGACAAGAGGATCCAACAAGTCCATGATTGGTCGAGACTTTATTAGAGATGACGATGATAGGTGATGATGATGATAACAAAAGATGATGATGACAAATGATGATGATAGATGGATGATTTGCTTATCAAGGATTGGGATTTTCAAAGGGTCACTTACTTTATTTTTGATAACGCCTAAGTACGATGCATCAAGGTATGAAGGACCAGGATGGCGTTGTACTTAGTGTGATGGACTTTGACTCAACAAGATAGGAGTATTCTTGTTCACACTTGACATTGAAAACATACTAACAAAAGTATAGATTTTTACACAACAACAAGCACGCAAAAGAATAATGATCATTTGCCCCATTCCTATCTCTCTAAATCCTTCGTTCGGATATCATCGAGAGGTCCTTGGAATGAGTGCAATAAGATAAATCAAAAGAAAAGATCAAGTACACAAACAAGCCAATGTTCTTCATACCTTCAGCCAGAGGGATGTGTTTCAAAAGATGGGAGCCAAAACTCATTGCCAAAAGATAATGTCCATTGTCGGAACGGATCCTAGGACATGTTAATGACACGTCATTTTGTTTACCCAAAGTGGTTGGTTTGATAAAAGTGCCCATTGTCGGAACGGATCCTAGGACATGCTTTGTATAGGATGATGATGGTTTGATAAGTTGATTGATAGGCTGTTGATATAAGGTCGACTGACATGTTTGAAAATGATCAAGACTTTGATTTTGTTTTAACGATTTGTTGTTTGCTTTTGATTTTAAAATTGAAGATTGATTTTGCTGACTGCTGTGATTGTTTCTGTTTGCGTTGCCAAAGGATGAAGATGGTGATCAGTTATTATGGATGATTGATTATTGCGGATGCAAGCGAGATGAGACGGATGGATTTTTTCAAATATTTGGATGTTTTTGACGTTTTGAAATGTTTTGAGGCTATTTTTGGATTTTGATGTTTTTTCGGATGTTTTTGGATTTTGATGTTTTGCAGATGTTTTTGGATTTTGATGTTTTTCGAATGTTTTTGGATTTTGATGTCTCGGGGGCTGATCAAAGATTTAGCCTTGCCTACGTTTAAGCTCAGAGACGACGTAGTTCGGATTTCAATGTTTTTGATGTTTTCTGCTTTTTGAGTGTTTTTTGGATTTTTGATATGTTTTGGATGTTTTTGGATTTTTCACATGATTTGGATGTTTTAGGATATGGACATGTGTGAAGGTATCAGTGCTCTATTTATGATTTTTGTTGAAGACCAAGCTAAGGTGGATTGATCAGATCGATGGATTGATGATGATGATAACATTGTTGAGGATACACAACAATGCAATGATAGTGTTATGCAACACAAGGATTGGGATGTTGATGGGAATGATGATGATAACATTGTTGAGGATGCACAACAATGCAAGGATAGTGTTAAGCAACACAAGGATATCCCGAGATGATGATTTTTTGATTGGATTCGATTGATCATGTTTGATGAATCTTGGTTTCGAACAAAAGATGTTTGGATGATTTGATGTTGACGTTTGAAGGATGCGTTTAGATGCGACTGATAGTGATTGTTTGGATTGATGTTTGATGAAAGATGAAGCTTGATAAGGACTGTTTTCGTCAAAATATGCCATGGGCTAGTGATTGATTTTTTCGCTCACAAGTGGTGGACCAATTTGATTTCATGTTTTCCAATGTTCGGATCGCCACATAAGTCGGAGGACATAGACCAAGATTTATTCTCAAAGCAAGATGTACATATCTGCCCCCAATGTCTAGCAACGTATGGAATGCAATGGATAAGTGTATGGATGGATGGATATGGTAAGCACGCAAAGGATTATATTGCGATAAGATAAGGTGTTTGGATAACGAATACCCATTTGGATAATGCTTCATGGCTCAGATACTGCTGCATAGGATAGGATCAAATGAAAATGACCCATGTCAAGATGTTTTTCGTAAGCAAGCGTAAAGCGTGCCCCAAAATTGTATCAAGATCAAGATAACTTGTATGATGGACGTAGATGGATAAAGATGGATTGGATAAATGGTTCATGGATGAGTGGATTTATTATGGATAAGATGGATGGAATGCTTGATTTATTACGGATGGTATGAGATGCTTTCATCTGAACTGGCACACGTAGATGCTCGATTCTACACATGACGCCTGTTTGCCAGGTTTTTATCATGGTCTTGCCCAAAGTGCCACCGTAGTGGTTTTCACTAGAGGATGATTTTTATATTTACTGTTTTCAATCCTTTTTCTAATTTTTTTTTTTGGATTTTTTTGCTTTTTAATTTTTTTGTATTTTTCACGAAAGATTCGCGCTGAACCATCTGGTGGTGTTGGTAGATGCCTGTCATAATGTGCCATTGATATCCACTGAAGGAGCTGCTTTGCTAAGATCGTGCACTTGAATACAATTTGGGATTCTTGATCTGTTCGTCGATACGGGTTGACTTTGTCTTTATGCGCACATCAGCGATAGATTATACGAATCCTTATGATGAAGGTCGTTTATAATACCGGTCAATGTAGGCTGGATATCATCGTGGAGGTGTGGATGGAGTGTGTTTAGGGATAAGAGATGGATTGGTTGTGCAGTTTGGAACCTTTGACTCTCCAAACTTGGGAAGATGAGCAATGATGGGTGGATACGGAAGTGTGCATGGAATTAGGACCAACTTTGATACACTTTACTGCGTGCTTGAAAAGCACTGCTTTTGATTTCACGGACATCTTTGATGGATACCTTTCCCTCTTTTAGTTTGCCCACGGTTTCTTTGGTGATGGAGTTTGATAGGGATAATCTTTCTTTGTATTCTTTGGTATCCATATGTATTTGATTTGTCCATTATGCTTCTCGGCTTTTCTTGATTTGATAACATTCTTTGTGCTTTGATTCAGATCTTTCTTTTGACGTTGGTCCCAATTCATGGATGGGGTGATGGGTGGATGAAGATTCGTGACATGACTGGTTGTAGTATTGACATCGGTTTCATCATAAGGATTCTTCATGCTCCCTATGTTGACGTTTGCTTGAGATGAAGTTGCCCCCAGTATTGTGGAAATAGTACCTTCATGCTTTGATTCCACTTGCTTTGAGATGTTTTGTTCAGTAAATGTGCTCTGACGAATGACCACTGTAGATGACATTCTTTCAATTTGCTGCTCCGCTAACTCTGGATGTTCTATCTGACTTGTTTTGCTGAGCGGATAATGATGGATATCTTTATTCATGATGTCCTCAATCTGAGTTTGGGACATATTTGATCCTGATGTTGACAACTCCATTTGACTGTAGGAGTTGATAATCTGCTCTTTTTGTGTAACACAATCTTGTTCTAGATGAAGATCATCTCCGTGTCCATCCATAGAAAGCATCTCAAGGGTAGATGGAGGAGTAAGTGCTATGTGGATGTGATCATCTTGTGTGGATAGGAGAATATCCATTAGATCATTGTAGTATCTTGGAGATACAAATTTTTGATCTTGATTTATTTTGGGATTGCTTTCGTCATGCTTTGGATCAAGTTCTTGACATGGGGTAGCTTCAAATGATGGATTTCTTACAAAGGACTTTTGGATGTCGACATTAGGCATGGTCAAGTTCAAGGTTCCTTCAGTATCTGTAACCATGCGGTCAAAGGGGATCAACATGTTTTGAAAAGGATCATTGCTAGACCTTAGTGAAAGATTTTGATCTTGCTTTGGAATAACTTTTTGAGATATGTCCTCTAACTCATAAGGCGATGTAGAGACATTTTCAACATGATCATAGGTCGATGGATCGTGCATTATGTCAATTGGATCAAATATTCCTAATACTCCTTGAAAGAGATCACTAAAAAGTGGCTCTTGATGTATGGTGAGTTGATCATCGAATTGTGTAGATACATCCTCAATGTGCTCCTCGATGGAGAGGTTTTGATCATTGTTTTCGACAATTGTGGTGGAGAGATTATGAATGTCTTCGACCATAGAGTCAAGTGATGTTGATATTGCTTGAATTGGCTTATTGTCAAGTTTTGTTGGTGGATTTTGATCGTGATTCAAAAGTGACTCTTGACATATGTCGATTTGCTCATTGGATGAAGTAAACATGTGCTCAGTGATAGATTGATCTTGATCCTTGTTTTCAATAGTTGTCATCTTTTGTGTTTGTGCTCGTGTTGGTTGGGTAGCTTGAGAGGCTTGGGAAACTTGAAAGGATTGTTGCACTTGTTGAGCTTGTGTTGCTTGTTGTTGTTGCAGCGATGTTTGAGCTTGATTTTGCTGTGAAGCTTGAGAAGCGTGCGTGGCTATAGGCGCTTGCCGAATTGTTTCATATTGTTGGAGCAATTGTTGGTATGCTTTGAATGAAGCATTGTAATGGCTTACTTGGCTTAGTCGCAATGGTGATGGTGGTGGGATTGAAATTGTGTTGGATGTAGTGACAAGTGTTTGAGATACGCTCGGAGCGATCATGGTAGTGAGGGGTTGAGATGTGATGGGAGTGATAGTGGTGTTTGGAATGATTGAAGGGATAGTGATGGTTGGATTGACCGAGGTGATAGGCCCTTGGGAGACCGTATTTTGATTTGGGATCAATGTTGTTGTTTGATTAGATACCATCCATTGGTGTGATGTCGATGGTATATTCGAAGGATTTGACATGATGGTTTGATTGACGTTAGGTGGATTGATTTGGGTGGCGTGATTGGTGTTAGGTAAAGGGGGAAGCCCTAAACCAAGGAATGATGTAGGTAATGGTGGTGGAGATTTCCCTTGGCGCAATGCCTCAACTATTTTGGAAAGTTCCGCAATTTGATCTCGCCAAATTTGTTCTTGATTTTGATTTTGACTCACTTGAGATAGTTGATTTGGCTTGTGTTCAAGTAGTTTTGGCATGCATGCTTGCGATTTTTGAATGGGATTATGGGAAAATTGACTTTGGATAATGTTCTGATTTGGCATGATAGGATGAACAATGTTGGTATTGGGAATCATTTTTCCAAAGGTTTCCGAGTTAGGATTCATGTTTCGAAAAAATGCATTTGGTACATCCACATTTGGTTTGTAGGGATTTGGTGGAATGATGTTGCTCGTTTGAAGACTCATGTATTGATTGTTTGGAGGATAGACTTGTAAGTTTGGACTTTGATTGAAATCTATCATGGGGAGATGTGCTCCAAAATTCAGATTGGGCATACCTACACTTGTTGTACCATTGACATTTGTCGAAGGAAATGATCCTATGCATGGATTTTGATAATTGATAGGCATTGCAAGGCTTTGAAGATTCAACTGATTTGGATTACCCAAGATGTATGGATCAAGTTTATATTCCATGTTCTTCTTGTGTTATGACCTTATTGCGAAAATGACCTCTAAGATTCTTAGGACCAATGATGATATGGAGGATGAAAGGTGGATGATATGAGTGATGAATGTTTAGGAACTTTGAATCAATGCTAGACTTAGGGCTTGATTTTGATTGTTTGATGTGGATCATGAACTTGTAAACCCTAAAATGTTGGATGTTATCTTAGGATGAACTTGTTCAAAGGATGGTTGATAATTTAACTAAGTGTGCATGGAAGGATTCATCCAAACACACCTAACTAAACAAATGATTTTGATTTGGTTTGGAAATGTACCCAAGTCTAGGTAATGATGTTTTCAAAGCTTTTAAAGTTGTTTGGTGGGATGATGTTGATAAATGTTTGAGGTGAATGAAGTGTTTGGTTTTTTTGATCCTAAGAGACTTAGAGAGACTTTGTTTACTAGGCCAAGGTATTGAAGAACACACTTTTCTCTAAGAGCAATCAAAAGACCAATATGACCAAGAGATATCAAGCACATGTGTGGGGTCCAATTTGTTATCTTTGCTTAGTGTATTCCTTTTACCACAAACACACTCTTGATTAAAGTTTCAAACTAATATGTCCAATGTCTTAATTTCTTTAAACTCCACAAGATATTTTATGTGGAAATTCAATGAACTTAAGGCAAGGGTTTTCCTATTGTTTACTCAAGAAGACAAATTGAGATATAATCCAATGCTTAGGAACCTCTACGAACGTGAATCCGCAGGGAAAGCAGTAACATATGGATTGAGTCAATGATATTTGTCTTAAAGAGGGTTTGAAATTTTGAGAACCATGTTGAATGTTTGTTTGCAAAATGTTTTCGAATACACACTGTGTTTTCAAACAAAGGATAATTACAAGCCCTATGGATGTGATAGACAATGTTTGTTGGATTCCCACTTGGACAAGTCCATTCACGCCCTACTTTTTTAGCGGATGGTTAGATGCTTGACCCACTCCCCTCCCACGGCACTCACTTATACAGGGTGACCAAGCATCAACACCATGAAACTCCCATGGCATGCTTTCCATCTCTACTAAAAGCCGTGGGTGCGAGCGACCGTTCTTGCACCAACAAGCAGATTAAAGATTTTGCAAATTCTAACACATAGGTTCTAGTAAGGACTTTCGTTCGTAGAGTTGATTAGCGTGGCAGAGTCCGGATCCATCTTAGCCGAGCCAACAGCGTGATTATGGCGTTTAACCAAAATCTCATTTATATCCGGCTGGAAATACTCTTGGCTTTAGAGTGTTACGGTTGAGTCGTCGCTTGGGTGGTTTTCCCAAAGGCCTCTAAGATAAACAAAGCGACAAAGACACAATCCGTAACTTCGTCGATCTTTGATGGCACAAAGAAAGAGAATCTGAAAATGCCCCTACTCACTCGCACAAAGATGTTCAATTTTAAACCCAAAATGAAGTGTTTTAAAGCAATAAAATGTATTTTGAGTGTTTCTCTTGCACCCTAGATCGCACGAAGCGCAAGGGGAGAGGATACGTACTCAAAAGACAATCACACAAATCAAACACTTGTTCGTTTTAGACCCTTCAAAGCAATTTGTGAATTCGTTTTAAGCACCAAAATGAAGTGTGAGGATTGCTTGTTCAATTTTAGTCCCAAAAAAAAAAAATGTCTAGTCAATTTGTATGTTCAATTTTAATCCAACTTTGAAACGAAAAAGATTGAAGTGTTCTTTCTAGAGCCCCAAAAAGATGTGAGTTGATTAAAAACCGAAAACTAAAACGTAAGACGGAAGCTCCAAGCATTAAAAAATGCTTTGTCAATCTTTAATTTTGATGTTCAATTTTCGAGCTTGAGCAATTTCGCTTGTTTTTGCTTGATTCCCACGCTTGACTCCGATGTCAACCTACAAACATCACAAAGTTTATTAGAAATAAGATTTAGTTTAAAAGAGGTTTTAAAAAAAACAACAACAAAAAAAATCATGCTATCAAGGAAAATGTATTTGGTTCAAAGACCTTCCCCCTTTTTTCTTATTTTGATTCCCCAATTATCAAGGAAAATGCATTTGTTTCATTGATGCTATCACTTGATGACAGATAATCCTGCATTGAATAGTTAGCTAACTCAAAAATCATAAACATTTGAAGAAAAAAATTCCTAATGAAGGATAATAATGACAAGCAAATATTAAAGAGTATCCTTCATTGTTTATGGCCAAAGTCAATAGTAATAAAAGCATGCTTGCACAAATTTCCTAAACATGCTTAGGTAAAAAAAAAAATTCTGTCGTATGTCACTAGTTGTGGATCTTTGCAAACAGCAAATTTATGACAAGGGCTCCAAGTCAACACAAGAAAGATTCGAGCAACGAGAAAGTAAACACAACAAATAAATGCAATGTTTGTTTTGGAATCTGCGCAAAGAAAACAATGTTAAATCATGACTGAAACTTAAATGAGGTAGACCACGCATTTCAACATTGGCGCAGGAAAAAGCCAGAGGAGATGTTGTCTTCGGATCTGGAAATCAGGGAATAGCATTTGATATATTAGTCATGGATAATACGCCACATAGTATTGCTGCCTCTAAACAGTAAATAGGTCGAAATATTCTAAATCTAGGGGCACCGCACTTAGTGGTGTATTTAGTCAACAATTAAATCACACCTATTTTAGTCAACAATTTAAGAGGCAATATTATTAATGATGGAACAACAAGAACAAAAAAATGTCAGATGTGCGCCTTCCTTCAGAAAATTGCGCCACCTAGCTACTTGAATTGTGCGTATTGTTCCTTCACCTGGTAGATGTCTCTGAACCATTTGCAGATTATGGGCATGGCCATGATGTGAACTCAGAATGGCATTCAATGACCGTGCACTAGCAAATGTACATGGAGTATGCGGGTGCTAAACAATCATATCCACAGTAAACTACTCCTCAGCGCGCCCAAATCTGCTACACGCGTGACCTGAATTGATTAGATCTTTCTGCTGAGCACAAAAAACGCAGTAAACGAGCAGACAAGGCGCAGTAAATGGGCAGAAAAGGCGTGGTAAATGAGCAGGCAAGGCGTGCGGATGTGAAAGCATAGACAAGGCGTGCTGACTGTTCGACAGGTTACTGTTGAAGCATATACAAGGCACTTGAACTGTGTGACAGAACGCTTTAAAGAGAAGCATAGACAAAATGCGTGAACCGTGTTTGAATATCGAATGTGGAAGCAGGGACAAGGCGCGCAAAGTTGAATGTTTTCTTGGACCACAAGGCAAAGACTTCAGTGTGCATTCATTTATGACCTTTCCTGAATGGCGAACAAGTTACGTTGAATGACAGAGCACTCATAGCTTACATTCATATTTGGATGACACCGCCGAGCTATGAGCTGAAAGGCACACGCATTAGTTGTTCAGACGTGATCATAATGCCTTTGGAAATTTTCGAGCGAATGCAATTGGCAGGTGAAAGTCCAATGAAGAGGCTTTAGAAACTTTTAGACAAATGCAGCTGTCAGGTCTGAAAGTCGAGCCCACAGTTATCAGCTGGAAACGAATGGCTGCCAATGAACTCTATTAATGCTTACTGCGTAGGCAGCGATAGTCAGGGAAAGCATAACAGAAGCGCAGAATAGTAAACTGAGCGCCCAAAGCAATATCAAAACTGTACTTGACTCCGACGTTAAAGATTGTGAATGAATTTGTTATTGCTCTGATCGATGATAATACTGGATTGGTTGTCAAAAGATATCAAAGAAGATATCAAAGCAGAGGAAGTTGCGAACCATTTAAATGAACAGTGGGGGCGCTGGGAAGCCCACAACTATTAATGCCAATTACAACATTAATAGTGGTTGATATTGGATAGCCAAAACATCAATGAGGTCAGTGAGTCACTGTGCACACAGCTACTGGATTATTAACGAATCGATCTACTGAAACAAGTTATTTGCAACAGCTCATACAAGTTTATAAACTGATGCAACAAAAGACAACAGTGCGCAGGCAATAGCCATTTTGTTCTAAAAGAAGGCCACAGTGCGCAGGCAATAGCTGGTACGTTTCTTTCTGATATGAATGTTTCTTTTGTGCGAACCTCTCCAGCACACTAATGGCGTTAGTTATGGGGCCACGGATATGAGGGATGCGATCTGCAATTCGAGTATCCTCCCTGCCTTTGCATTCAACTAGAAGCAACACTCAAACGTGCTTTTCAAAACAGCTTAAGATATGTCTGCAAAATGCGAAAGTATAGAGAAGGCACGTACACTATGAAGAGACAACGCCTGTGAACTGTTTGAAAGAGTTCTTGAAACAACTACGGTCTCATTCAAATTTTGCGAGTCCTCTATAGCAGTGGCGTCGGTGTCTGAACTATTTGTCTTCTGAGGCCGCCATTTCCAGATCAATCTGCCATACTTTAATGCCAGCGAACCATTAAAGAAAGTATAAATCTATTTTATGCGCTAGAAATTTTCAAGCAAATGTAATCTGTGTAAGTATAGACAAAACACGTGAACTTTTTGACTGTATGACTCGAAGAAATATGATCCCAGAACTGCAAAGAATGGTTTCGTTGCAAAGGAATTTTGAAACTTTTATGAAAATGCAACTGGCAGATGTAAAGTCAGACTCCCCAACCTTTGTTAGCATCCTCTGTGCCTACTGCCAGTATGGGAGCTTTGAAATAGCGGATGGATTTTCGTTCCCCCCTTATGAAAAATGCATGAACAAAGGATTTTAAACAGAGGAAGCAGAAAACAGGGGATTTTTTTAAACAAAGGAAGCAGAAAACAGGGGATTTTATGTCGAAAACAGAGAAAGCATGAAACATGTTAACAGTGTAGCCCTTTTCTCTAATACAAACAACATTTTTCTTTCTACGAATTAACCATAAACAAAGAGATTGCTGGCTGTCAAAACAATTGAAAGTAATCACAGAATTCCTATTTCTTATGATAGAAAATATAATGAAGCAAATGACTTTCAAAGATAAGCCAAAATATAAATGAAGGCCCTCCTTCTAGCGCCATTTTGTGGATGCTAAAATCTGCAATATGGTTAGTTTAAAATATAACAACATTTCAACATCCATATGGAATAATAAGTCATGTTAATCATGCTATAAATAAAACAAGGGAAGCCAAATAAAAGCATACAAAAACATGACATTAAACCTATCCCATATTGGATTGGTGTCACATGTGCTAGTGACCCTTTCCCAATCCTTGATTGATAGCTTAGATGATGATGATAAGATGGAAATGATGAGCAAAATTAGTTCTCAAGGAGAGTAACTTTGCATATGCTTTTTTGGATGAAATTGTGGAGATTGTGAAGGATTTGCTTGAGGATGATGCTTGTATTTAAAGGTTTTCAAAATGCCAAGTGTTGAAGAGGGACCAATGTGGGATCAAAATCAAGCCAATGAATTGAGGACACTTGTCATCATGTGATTAGTTAATGTGTGTGCAAGATTTGGGAAGAGTGCCCAAGAGGGGGAAAATTTGAATTCAAATTTTGCCATAAATGCTGAGAGGGGGACAAGGAAAAACAGCAATAAATGCCCTGTTTGACTTGTCATGTTGAGGGAAAATGATTGTTTTAATAAATCAATAAAATTGATTTATTGTGCAAGTGGGATGGGATTAGCCTTAGATTAGGATTAGATGATGATCATGCTGATTAACTGATTTGACTTTTTGGACTTTGGAAAATGATTTAAGATTTGATTTAAAGAAAGTCCTGATTTATTTGATGAATGGAATATGATTATGCATGATGTAAATTTGACATGTCTACACTATCTAAGAGAAAAAAAGATTCATTTTTGGATGTGTTATACATCCTCTAGGCCTACACAATACCTTTATGGAAAGCTCTCGAGAAACCTAGATCAAATCTTCCATCAAATCCACTACTCTCACACACATCATTTGTCATCATGCCAATGATCTCCTTTGCTAGATTTTCCTTTTTGACATCAATGACAACAATATGCTAACACCGTGAACCTACAAAATTCTGAGCATTGTCAGTTATGATAGTTTTTAGCGAACCAAATCTGGTTATTGTTGATGTGTTTTCATGCACTTCTCAATATAGGTAAGGAATAGGAGAATCATGTCTCTTGAAAGATAATCTTCCGTAATCAAATTGCAGAACACTATCCTAAGGTCTCTAATGTTAGGTCTTGACAGTGCTTGGAATACCTTAGTCGATTCATGTGATTTGTTGGAATCACAAGGCAGACTTACGGATGAGTCACAAAGCAAGGAAGTTGGGTCTGCAAATGGAGTTCTTAGGGTGTAGAGATTGTTGTTCAGTTGTTGTAGGTTCAAAAGAGTAATCTAGGACTCCACCTTTATCATTAGATTTGGCTTTACAATGTGCAATGAACCTTAGCCTAGGTCACTATTTAAAAAGAAAAGGAAAAAAGGGCAGGGAAGAGAGGAAGCTCTTAGACCTAAAACTACGAATGAACAATGACCATGGAGGTTGCTATAGTAGACAAACTCCCTAAACTAAGTTTTGTTTGGCCAAGAGGAACCTACAGTTACATAAAACTAGTGCAATCTTCTGAGGACTGTAAATTTTCAAATTGCATACACACATCATGAATATGCAATTCGACTAAGTTGCAACAATGAAGTAAAGAAGCCCATGCTAACTTTGCATAGTAGCTTGTCATCAACAAATGCCAAAAGTATGGACTAAAAGCTCATCAAATACCATAACAACAATATCCATCATCACAGCCTTTCAAGAAACTAACTAAACTAACATAAAAGGTAGATCCATGCATGCATAACGAACAAACTCAAAAGGAACACCCATAAAACATGCAATGTTGCATTGTTGCATAATGCCTTTTCACTAGTTCTCCAACCATTTACAAATGAGGGGGAGGCCCCTATTTATAGTTTTCCAAAGCCCAAATGAATGGCTAGGATTAAATTACATTGTGTGGCTCAAATTTGTCTTACATTAGGGTTTCACCTACTCCCCATTATATAGCAATTTAAAATACATCGTTTGTCTCATTCTTATTTTCTCTTGTAGTGCCTAAGTGTTGTAGCACTTTTGTCATTTAGCTGACGGCCCTTTCCTGTTGTAGCTGAAATGTAATGTCCCTTTTTTCATGAGCAATAGAGTTTTGAGGAATTAACCTATTCCTTGATCCTCGTAGGCTAATGGGGCTTGATTAAAGGGTCATTTGGCAGATACCCAGTTGATTGGTTGGCTTATTTCTTGGTCATATGAAGGTTTTCCTAGTATCACCATGGATGTTTCTAATTTTTGAAACCTTATTTTATGTTATAATATTATATTGCACTTTAGGAGTTGGGTTATATTTTATATTATTATAAAGTGCAATAGTAAAATAATAAAATAATAAAATAATATTCCTTCTAGAAGGTGACTTGGGAAAGTTCTAGAAGGAGGCCGACCTCTTAAGGAAAAAGTATAAATAAACATCATAGGCTCCATTCTTATCATCCAGATTTGTTGTTGTTGATGTTGATGTTTGATGGTTGTGGAGCCTAGGGTTTCTGTAGTTGTCTTTGGCCATTGAGAATGGAAACTCTTAATTGGTAAGCAATTTTGAGGGTGTGAAATATCACTTGAATTATTGCAGTTGGGAGAAAGTTACTTTAGACTTTCATTTGTGCTTCATTGCAAAAAAACTTAGTGGCCTTTGGCCAAGTTTTTGGTATAGGATGAATTGGAGCATCATTGGAGGATATTTTGGCATCTTCATTCTTCATTGTTTGCACATTTTGAGGGACGAATTCGTTGTTGGAGAATTCTGATTGAAAGATCAGAATTTGCAATCATATATCAGCTCCTTAGAGAAATTCGAATTTATTCATGGAGGCTTTATATGGTATTGATTTCTCTTGAGGAGGGAGGTGCTTGAATGTAGAGGATTAGGCGACTTAGTTGGGAGCATAAGGAGGTCAAAACTCATTGGAGATTATTTAATATTGCAATCAGACTAGAACAAGGGTGAATTGGGCTGGGAAGCACAAATAAATTCATAAAAAATCATACACTTGTTTTTGGCTTATGGGTATTGGAGCAATCAATTTCTAGAGGATGGACAATGATGTTTGGTGATTAAAATAAGAGGTTGCAACTGCTATTATTTTATTCTTGAAGTCTGAAATATCCAGCAGGGGCGGCTAGGGCTGAGACATCATCCATCACGCCTAAGGTGCACTCTCCTTTGTTCTTGCTTGTTACTTCATCTCCAATCCAAGGCGACTTCATTCCAATTTTATTTGCATTGTTTGGAACTCATTTACATGTCATATTTGTATATGTTTGAAGTCTAATTTTGTACTTAGAAATTAGCAAACTTCAGAAAAGTTGCAACTTGCCAAGAGTCTTGGCAATGCTTTGCATTTTGGTTTATTAACTAGTGCTGGAGTTTAGTTTAGATTAGTAACTTTATTCATAGTCTTCTAGATTCTAGATGGATGCATTCCAAGTGTTTGATAAAAATTCACTTGGCTGTAGGTGGATATTTCACATGTAGAAATCATTTAATGAGCATTGTATTGAGTCTTTGTATTGCAAATTGGAGATATAGGTTGATGTT
The DNA here is from genome assembly GCA_007258455.2 of Sequoia sempervirens. Lineage (NCBI taxonomy): Eukaryota > Viridiplantae > Streptophyta > Pinopsida > Cupressales > Cupressaceae > Sequoia > Sequoia sempervirens. The sequence goes on from VDFB02193867.1 coordinate 467,437,439, forward strand.
TGTTAATAAGTTGTCAATGAGCATCTCCATATTATTCACACTCAGATTTTAGTATGCATACCAACTATTTGACAAAATACCAGCTGGCTGTAGGTGATCATTTTTCATGATTAGAACTCATATATGCATTCAATGTTGTCAAAATAAGTTGCACATTCATGTTAGGTCATAGTTTAGTCAATTTAGAGTCATTTGTAAACATTCTCATTGATGCTAATTGAAGAAAAGAGTCATTAAAGCAAACTGAAATGTTATATCAGTCATATGACCCTTGTATGCAAAGTGTTTGACAAAATTACCAAGGCCAAAAATCAGATGTTTTCAATCAGATTTGAGCAGGGTCATTACAGTGGTATCAGAGCTATTGTCCTGCCATCCTGTTGGTTGAGTTTCAGCTGTAGTTCAGAGAGCACCATGGCTACTTCAAGTACTCAAAAATAATGGGACAAGAGTATGAACAAGCTTTTGAAAGAGTTCAAAGAAATAAGTAAAGTGCTTAGAGACCCTACAACCAGAGGTAGTTTATCTCGGTATATGACTTCCATTTCTAAGAAGCCTACATCACAAAATGAAAAGGAGGAAGAAGAAGAGGTCTCTACGAGTGAGGTGTCTAGAAAGCTCTACGATGAGTTTGCAGTAGTTAGTGACCAGCATACAACTGATCACATGGAGAGTAAAAATCAGACTAGCATAGAGGAAGAAGATGGGCACATGATAGTTTTGGATGACTTCAAAGATGAAGAAGAGCAAGAGGTGTTTGAAGACAAATCAGTTGCTTTGGAGCAGCCACTTGAGGATATGGTTTTTTGTGATGCTTCAATAGGTGAGTTCAGCATTGCCTCTTCCTCTCATGATAGTAGTTCAATAAATGTTGTTCATTCAGATGGAAGTCTATTGGAGGCACAATATGTTAAGGAGGATGTAGAATTTGATCCTCTACTTAGTGGAGCAGCCACTAGTGTTTTGTCTTCACATGATGATGGAGGTATTTTACAATGGCATGATGTCATCACAAATTGGTTTGAGGACAGCAATATGGTGCCTCATCATTTTCATGAAAAAGAAGCTTGTGATCATGAACAAGCAAGTGATATGATATCATCTTTTGATGGCAGCCCTACATTTACTAGTGGACATGAAGATATCAAGAGGACTAATTTTGAGTACTTTGGCATTGAAGAAGTAAAAAGGTCTCAAATGATGAATGAAGAGTGGATGAGGAAGGCCAAGGAGGCTAGGTTAGTGGCTGCAAATGTGAGACAACATCTTGAACAAGTGAAAGAAAAAGTCAATCTTTCCAACATGGCAAGACAAAAAGGAATATATAACATTAGAAGTCTCCTCATTCAAATCAAGGATGATTCTGCTCTATGTTCTAATGTAAGTGATGAAGATGATAAGCTTGGTCAATCACAGGTCTTGGTACCAATTGAGGTTTCTTCATGTTGTGTGGAGGTTGATCACTCTTTTGTGGAGGATGATGTTGTTGGTGATGACACTCTTAGTGGATCAGCCACTCAAGATTTGTTCTTGGAGGGTAATGAAGGTATCTTCAACCCATCTTTGGATTGGTTACCTATGACATATGATAGGGCAGCTATCTACTTGTTGGTTGGTGACTTGATCTTTTTAGATTCTTCATTGATTGATGGTTGTCTTCCTTGGGTTTTCATTGCAAATTCATATTTGCAGTGGTTTACATCAGCTATTGAGTTGATTCAACAAGTTGTGCTAGTGCTGCAAGAGTTGCTTGTTGATGTTTGGGACATTACACAGATTTTCATTTGGGATCCAGGAGGAGAAGAGTTGTACTTGTTGAGATTGCTTGGGGACAAGCAATTTCAGGGAGGGCGGACTGTAATGTCCCCTTTTTCATGAGCAATAGAGTTTTGAGGAATTAGCCTATTCCTGATCCTCGTAGGCTAATGGGGCTTGATCAAAGGGTCATTTGGTAGATACCCAGTTGATTGGTTGGCTTATTTCTTGGTCATATGAAGGTTTTCCCAGTATCACCATGGATGTTTCTAATTTTGGAAACCTTATTTTATGTTATAATATTATATTGCACTTTAGGAGTTGGGTTATATTTTATATTATTATAAAGTGCAATATTAAAATAATAAAATAATAAAAGAATATTCCTTCTAGAAGGTGACTTGGGAAAGTTCTAGAAGGAGGCCGACCTCTTAAGGAAAAAGTATAAATAAACATCATGGGCTTCATTCTTATCATCCAAATTTGTTGTTGTTGATGTTGATGTTTGATGGTTGTGGAGCCTAGGGTTTCTGCAGTTGTCTTTGGCCACTGAGAACGAAAACTCTCAATTGGTAAGCAATTTTGAGGGTGTGAAATATCACTTGAATTATTGCAGCTGGGAGAAAGTTACTTCAGACTTTCATTTGTGCTTCATTGCAAAAAAACTTAGTGGCCTTTGGCCAAGTTTTTGGTATAGGACGAATTGGAGCATCATTGGAGGATATTTTGGCATCTTCATTCTTCATTGTTTGCACATTTTGAGGGATGAATTCGTTGTTGGAGAATTCTGATTGAAAGATCAGAATTTGTAGTCATATATCAACTCCTTAGAGAAATTCGAATTTATTCATGGAGGCATTATATGGTATTGATTTCTCTTGAGGAGGGAGGTGCTTGAATGTAGAGGATTAGGTGACTTAGTTGGGAGCATACGGAGGTCAAAGCTCATTGGAGATTATTTAATATTGCAATCAGACCAGAACAAGGGTGAATTGGGCTGGGAAGCACAAATAAATTCATAAAAAATCATACACTTGTTTTTGGCTTATGGGTATTGGAGCAATCAATTTCTAGAGGATGGACAATGATGTTTGGTGATTAAAATAAGAGGTTGCAACTGCTATTAATTTATTCTTGAAGTCTGAAATATCCAGCAGGGGCGGCTAGGGCTGAGACATCATCCATCACGCCTAAGGTGCACTCTCCTTTGTTCTTGCTTGTTACTTCATCTCTAATCCAAGGCGACTTCATTCCAATTTTATTTGCATTGTTTGGAACTCATTTACATGTCATATTTGTATATGTTTGAAGTCTAATTTTGTACTTAGAAATTAGCAAACTTCAGAAAAGTTGCAACTTGCCAAGAGTCTTGGCAATGCTTTGCATTTTGGTTTATTAACAAGTGTTGGTGTTTAGTTTAGATTAGTAACTTTATTCATAGTCTTCTAGATTATAGATGGATGCATTCCAAGTGTTTGATAAAAACTCACTTGGCTGTAGGTGGATATTTCACATGTAGAAATCACTTAATGAGCAATGTATTGAGTCTTTGTAGTGTAAATTGGAGATATAGGTTGCTGTTTGTTAATAAGTTGTCAATGAGCATCTCCATATTATTCACACTCATATTTTAGTATGCATACCAACTATTTGACAAAATACCAGTTGGCTGTAGGTGATCATTTTTCATGATTAGAACTCATATATGCATTCAATGTTGTCAAAATAAGTTGCACATTCATGTTAGGTCATAGTTTAGTCAATTTAGAGTCATTTGTAAACATTCTCATTGATGCTAATTGATGAAAAGAGTCATTAAAGCAAACTGAAATGTTATATCAGTCATATGACCCTTGTATGCAAAGTGTTTGACAAAATTACCAAGGCCAAAAATCAGAAGTTTTCAATCAGATTTGAGGAGGGTCATTACATGAAACTACCTGAACGCTGCCCCCACTTGATGGATTAGCAACATTTTTTAGCTAATCGAGTGCATTCTATTTCTAGCTTCACATTTTAGTTAAATGGATTCGTTGTTCCTAATTCGATGAGATGGACCATGATTTTTTGGAAAAGACAAAACAACCTCTTTGTTTCAAACTATAGCAGACAACCATTTGGGTTTTTGGCATCAACTTCCTTTGGCATGTTGTCATTGGTTTGCAACTTTTTTATTTCCTTGGACTGAATTTATTTTGATAGGGAGCCATTGGTTTACCAGTCCTTTCCTGACAAGTTGTCCCTTTTTATACAAAATTTCCCAAGCAATCTTTAGCATTCAGCACCCCTGCCAAGTTTGGTAAGTGGTCCTCGGGATTATCATGTCCTCTGCAAACTTGGCTGGCAACATGGGTGTCTTTTGAATTTCACACTTTATAACTTATTTCCCTTTCTTTGTTCTCAACATAATTTCGCAGGCAGGCACATCATGAGCAACCTTCTCCTGCAGTGAGCTTCTTTGATGATCTTCATTTGATAAGCAAATTCCTACACCGAAATAAAAATTAAATTAGACCCATGCAAATCACTAAAATATGGGATTCTCTAAGTCATAGGCAATGGTTATTTAATCCCTTTGAACCGTTATCAAGTCATGGCTCACACAATATTCTAAGCTTCTGGGACTCCCCTTCTATCACATATTTAAGTTATCGCACAGACACTAGCACCCCTTTCACACTCGTGCATTCTTTGTAATCATATTGAGCACATTCTTCTTGAATGTGAACCCTGTTTTTCCAAGGTACTTCACTTTCACATTTTCATTTGGTTTATGGAATATTAAGTGGCATGGTGGGGAGGTAGTTCCCTTTGAGCGGTCATCCATGAGGATTTGTAGTTGTGCATATGAAGATGCCAGCGGATGAATGAGTGCGAGTGGCAGTTATGAGATCGCCATTAGGAAACGTCCTCGGTGGTGAGAATCCTCATAGTAGTAAGAGTAGCAGGCCTCACACATTAGGAGAATCATTACGAGGATCATTGTCACCTTCATTGTGGTGGAAAAAAATTCCCTCCTAGTTTTCCTTTAAAGAATTAAGGGAAAACAAAGTGGTTACATCAATTCAATGGTATCAGTCTAACAATCCTCGATGGTCTTCTCTTTGCAGCTATCGATTCTTTCTTAGTTTCACTTTGCACAAATACATGTCAAAGAATACTTCAAAGCTTAGGTGTATATGAAACAAGCTTTTGATGGTGCCTTGACTTGAAATGTTATTTTGTCCTACTGAGACATGGGTTAGTAGCAGAACGAGTATTGCGGCAAGCTAGTTGTAGTCTGTTGTGGCTACCCTGTGAAGAGACGACATCATCGCAAGTGGTGAAATCCGCAAGGAAGATATCTGTTAAGGAGGCATGTGGGTTCAAGAATGAGGAATGCTATGGTGGGGATGTCACTGAGATAACGACAAGGAGTGGACGGAAACCCGCACTGTGACATCCGCATGTGCGATTGTCATCAATGTTAAAAGGATGCCACCTACAAGAAAATTAATCTTATATAAGAAGAAAGGGATCATTGAGCTAAACTCAAATCTATCATTTGCGTTTCTTGCGACAAACCGAGACAACCTCTATTTCCACTCAATCATCCTGAGGGGTGTGCTAGGTTGGAATTACACTCAGTTGTCTTCCCGAGTTTCCTCTTCTCATCAGTTTGCAATATGGTGGTATCTTTCATCAACGTTTTTGGTCCTTATCAGACTGTAATCTCTATAGTGCATCCATAATCATTAGTTCGCCACAATGCTAGAACCTTCAAGACTTTACAATTTAAAATATTTGTCTTACACATGTCAGGGAATCACTATCCTCTAGGGTGAAAGCCATAATGTCTTCATAGTTGTTCTTATGGAGTAAATAGCCATAGCCAACGTTCACTCTCTCAAACGTTCACCCCCTTGTGCAACTTTAATGAGTTTTGTTATGAGTATCTGATTGTTCAAGGCACACAAAGTCCTGCAATTTGCGAATGCTCAAGATATTCTAAGGAGTGGAGAGTAATCGTCGCATCTTTAGATGCTCTTGGATAGCCCTGGGTCTTACAGGAGCACATAGGAGCAAAAGGTGAATTAGTCATTTGAGGACACCATTGGGCAAGAGAGAGGACCACAAGAAGGTCTTGTGACAACCAATCTTGTCAAATCATAACGTCACGATGTAGTGTTTACTCCCATCCCATGCCAAAGCTAGATTGATCCCATTTGAATATTACTCATGCCCAGGACTGATCAGATACACCCGAGATCCACCAAGGAAGGGAATCTGTAAATTGTCAGAGGGTAGGCACTGAGTCTCTAAAATCCTCATATCAATGAATCCCCATTGTGATTCGCTTTATGTCAACCAGTCAGGAAGATTATGAGCCAGTTATCAAACTTTCCTTAAGGAGCACAGAATATAATTATATCCTTCATGTAATACTCGATGTGCCCATTGCCTAAAGCGAATAGAGGTGACACCTACAGGTCTAAGATTTGATACACATTCTCCATCACCAATATCGGTGTGTTACAAGTGCAGCCAAGCTTAACTGATGTTCTCTTGAAAGCCTGCACCATCGGGAGGAGGATGCCATAAGGGAAATGACATTTTGATGACTGTCACTCGCGTGACGTAACCCACAAGCAGAAACTCCGTGGGTCACCAAATTTAAACTTGATGTTGCCCGAGCTTATCCCTTCATCGTGCACTTTCAGATTCCATGCAATATTTTAAACTCCAGGTACTTTGCCTAAGTGGTGATGATCTTTACTCACAATTCCACCTTTCATCATCCAAATTTTCTAAATATTTCCATTAAAGAGTGCAATGTTGGATCTATTTGCATTTCAATTACATAGGTCAAGCCTTTAAAACATGGAATCACATTAAACTGGTTCCCAACAAATGCGCCATCATACAGTTTGAAATCATGCCAAATTTGCAGGGCCCAAGCTTGCAGGTCAGGGAAGTGACACTTCCCTTTGCGAGGATGAATTGCAAGAAAGTTGTTTAAGAAATTCGTTATGAGTGGTTGTCTAGGTGGTGGCCATAGGGATAGCCGAGCCTGCATGAATGACGCCCGTCTAACAAGGTGCGGGCTGAAGAGGTTGGGACGCTACTAGGACAAGGTCATTGAGGAAATGACATTTCAATGACCACCACCTAATTTGTGGAACCTACAAGCTTAATTTCCATTGAGTGGGATAGAGTGCCTCTGCCAGCATTGACCTCCCATTGCCCTTAACTCATGCCTCGATATACCCCCCTGCTAAGTATCAAACCTAATTCATATCCCCATTTTGTTAGCCTCAAATCTCACAATCGAATGAGAAATCCAAAGCCCAACCATCAAAATCATGCTTTGAATCGACAGAATCATACCAGCCTATGACGACACCCACAATCCTCCTTTCTACGAGAAGATTTGTTGTCTATTCAGGAAGTTCTATAGCATATTCACTCATTTGTATGCCCTCAGGATAACAAAAAGGGACCCGCTTTGTCATTCTTTGATGGAGTCCTTCCCCCCAAAGATGCCCGATACCTGCTATTTGTATTGAGTTCCCTCTTATTCAAGCTAGAGAGCCAAAGAAATGGTAGGAGTCGCGAGCTGAAAATGTCGTGAAGGTGAGTGAATGGCAGGTTTCACGTTATGCATAACTCTCTCCAATGCCGCTGCTAATTCAGGAGTTTGGTATAAACCTCTTTTCACTAGTTCTAAATCCTCAAGATGTTTCCCCATTACTATTGCTTTGGTGCGAAGAACTTCATGTTTTTGAAGTTTGATCATGAGTCTAAGGGTGGTCATCTTAACACATTTAAGTTGTTGGTATGAATAGTACGCTTAATGAGCCCGATGTGGGAATACTACGGAGATCATGGGATAAGTAGGTGGTGTCGTTCACAAATACCCATGCCATCCTCCATTCTAATCACAAATAAAATGAGCGCGACCCTCGCATGCTTTGTGAGACATAAGGTGGGGGAAGGCGACGCTTGATGGCTGCCACAGAAATGGCATAGTATAGACGGAAACCCGCATAGCGGGCCCCATATAGTTGGATACCATCGAAGAGGATGCAGGGCTACGCGTGTGGAAAGAAGGAGGTGAGAGGACGTTGTGAACAAGCTGTGGTAGAAACATCAATGACCGATGGTGCATAAGAATGTGGAACCCGCATGTCTTAGCGATCACCCCTCGGTCGTGCTTTACCCTTTTCCCCTTGCTCATATCACATTACCCATCCTTAGGGACAACCAATTTAGGGCTTCGTGCCTTTATCATTTAAGCATTTTTTTGGGATTTCAACCTTTCCTAGAATAGATTTAGCTTTCATTAGGGGCAAGTTGAGTATGTCAGTAGGGATGTTTAAACTCGTCAAGCTCGATTCTCCACCAGTGGTTCTTTATTCTAAGTTTAATTAATGTCATCAACCAAGAAGAAGGATAGTTTATGACTGTCCACACCGGAAGCCATATAGAGCTTCAAGAATTCTTTGTTTTTGAGCTTGCTTGAATTACCAGCTTGGTTTGAGTTATTTGCTGCTTATCATCCCCTATGACTTTGATCTACTAAGTCACATCCTCCTTTAACATTCTCATAGCATGGTTGTAGGAGCAATCCAATGATTTGCACCAAGTCACATTTTATACCCCAAGCCACTATGCCTCCCAATGATCCATTCTTTTAATTAGAAATAATTTTTAATCATTCCCGACTTATGTTGAACATCCTTGGTTATCTCAAAAGCAGCGACAAAGAAGATGACCATGAATCATGCGGGGTCCACAAGTAAAGCCTTCACCAAGGAGACTACAGGATAATGAGTGCAAAAGGACACGGTCGAGAGGCCGTGAATTATGGCAGAGGCAACAATAATGCTAAGGGATGTTGATTTGTAAAATCCTTACTATGAATCACTTAATAACTATTAGATTCACCAAGATATAGATTTCATTTAAGACTGAAACTGACGTTGCTTGTGAATTGAGCAAATAAACACATAAAATGTAGGAAAGTAAAGAAGCTAACAATATCATGCACCAAGAAAAGAGAGAAAATATTTGGTAATGAAGTTCACCAAATTGTGGCTACGTCTTTGGATTCACAAAACTACATGATCAATGCCATTATTATGATGCAACTGCTTTTACACCACGATGGTCTTTCACCGAGTTACAATATGCTTCAAGGAAGATTGTTGCACTTCAGGCTATTCCCACTTCCACACTGCAATGATAGGATCTATCTGGCAACATCTTCATATTCAGGATACTAGTGGTGAGCTACATTCTTGGCTATTTGTGATTCAATGTAGTAAGATCTACATCGTCTTCTTGATATAGTTTCTTGGGATGACTACTTGGCGGACATTGCAAGTTTTTTTATAGTCTCATATTTCAAATTTGGGATACACTATTCATGACATTCATCTTCTCTTTAATGAAGTTGATTATTTTTTAGTTGTTGTGGAGGAACCTTTGGATCCTCTTGTTAATTCTCCACATGATTATTCATCATTGTTTGAAATGAGTGTGGATACTTTTGAGCAGCATTTAAAGAAGGCATCTTTGTCTTCAGAGGAGGTAGTTGAGTCTTTGGATCTTGTTCTACATGCATCTCTCCTAGGTTCTGGATTGTCATCTTCGTCAGTGTGGCCTAGAACATCTAATTTGATCGTGGTAGCATTCAACATTGACATGGAGACACATGAGAAATTTTTAGAGACTTCATACATTTTGAGCTTCCTTCCCTTATATTCCTTTTAGGACTGGGAAGACATTCTTCATGCACCTTTGGTTTTGTTTCTTTCTAAGGGGAGGAACATTGTTCGACAATTGTGGACCATCTTCTACATTCACTTTTGAGCATCATCCATTGGCATAGTTGACTACTTGAGGGAAGGCTACATAGTCTTTCTTATCCTTTCTAATTTGGATGGGACTTCTTCCTTGCATGGGATTCTTCTTGTGTTGGGAAACTTGTTTTCTTTTCTCTCTTTTGGGGAGGAGTTTTGACCAATTGGATTTTCTCCTTTTCTTCATTTGTGAGAGACTGCATTTGTACATGGGTACCTAACATGGCCTAGTAGTTGGGACCCATCTTTGTGTCTTTTAACCCACCTAAGCTACACTTTAGGGGGATATTAGTGTAGGTTTTTTATTCTTCTTAGGTTAGAGAATATTTATTTTTCCTACACACATTATTAAGAGTGTTTAGGTTATATTAAAATGGTTAGGGGTAAAAGCAAGAAGTTGGGTACACGAAGAGGGAAAGTTTAGGCCAAAAAAAATCTTGTAGAAAACCGTTACATGTTATTAAAAAAATGCGTATGCATTACGCTTCTGGTACCTGAGCCTAACAAAAAACGTATACACTAAAAAATGCATACGTGTTATATAACATGTACAAGTCATTTATTTAAAAAAAAAATACCTTAAAGAAACACACGCGTTTTAAAACATGTACGCGATTTGTAATGCAAAACATGTACACATTTTAAAATGCATGTGTTTTGTAAAACAAAACGTGTACACGTTTTAAACGGGTACACGTTTCTAAAAAAAAATTATTTTTCTAAATAATCAAGAAAATAAAGAACATATGTTTTGTAACGCGTATGGACTTTTTTTCTAAATCAATCTATAAAATTAAAACCCATTAGAGAACATAATGTCTACTTTCCAAATATATAATTTTTATTAATATTGGATTATGTTTGCTATTTTTTAATCAATTTCCAAGTAAACTAGTCCTTAAACTTGAAATATCAGGCTTTTTTTAAAAAAAATTAATAACTTTGTTTTGGTTTAGTTTCTTGTAAAAAAAATTATATAGCATCAAACTTCAGACAATTCTCTACACAATGAAAAAAAATATTAAAAAAATGTTTAGTTTAGGTCCAATTATGTTGTCTGTATACGTTGATTTTTAAAAACAGCAATTAAGGCCAATAAAAATTCAATACAAAAAAAAAATTCAACAAAAAATTACAAAAAAAATCCATATCAATCTTCATGTTGTTAGCTCTCTTTTCCCAAAAGGAATTAGAAAAATACTTTTATTTTGGTCAAAAAGTGGTGTCCGTACACGTGCTTGGTATGGTAAAAAAAAGGGACTTTTAAAAAGTGGTTTTTATAGATCCCTATCAAAATTTAATTTCTATAATCTGAGTATTTGAATAATTTACATATTTGGAAACTAGATTCAAAATGCTAAATTTCATATTGCTGACTTTTTTAAAGATTCATTGTGTAAGTGCCTCAAATTTTCAGTCCAGGTGTGACAAATTCTGAAAAACAACAAAAACACTTCCACTTTTTGAGCTTTTGGTGTACCAAACTTCTTGCATCAACCCTTAGGATGTGGACATGTGGCATAAATCCATCATTCTCATGTGTCACACCCACTTTTGGGTAGTTGAGTCTCACATCGTCTTCTAAATTTATTAGCCACCTCTCATAACTATTTATTTTCTTTACCTAAGTATGCATAACCATGTAATATGGCATTTACCAAGTAGGTTAACCTCCCACCTTTTATGGACACTTAGGAGTTATTACTCCTCTTGGAATTATCTGCGATTATTTTTCTATATAAACAACACTCACACCTCCCCTTGGCTAGTAATATGGACTGCTAGTTCAATGCTAAGGGAGTGTTAAGTTTATTCATCTACTAATCTCTTTTCTTGCTTTCCTTCAATCATTTTGATCTTGGGTGGTTTTACAACCAAATCTAACATTTGGTACAACATCTTGTTCATTTGAAAATCCTTCATCTTCATTATAGATTGGATTTGAATACACATGAATATCATTTTTTTACACACCTTGGCAATATATCATTTGATTTTCTTATGTTATTTCATCATACAAGGGGTTTGAATAATATGAAAGCATTTTCAAGTGTGCATACTTCTTCCTCACCAATTATATTATCATGGCACTCAGTTGTAAATGGAGGTGCCAATTGTTCACTGTCAAGTGGACTTGCTCCTTCACTTACCTCATTGCTGATGCAATCCTTAGGCAGTGTGTCCTCAATTACATCTTCAATATTTCAATCCTTCTCCAAGGTGAAGAGTTTGCCTCCACAATCTCATCTTTGTTCAAATCTAGAATATTAGTATTGAAAATTTCACATGCACATGCTTCCTCTATTTGATGTATTGTTTGATTATTCTATCCATATCTATTAATGATATCACCCTTTTTTGTGTCATTAGATGTAACATTGCTAGCATGTGCATACCTAATTTTCTCTATAACACCAATCAATTCATACACTTGCTCAAGAGTAACTAGTTTTAATGACTTGGACCAATAAACTGAATTACACTCATATATTCTCATGAACAACTCAATGCATATAGATTCATCAGGCTTGCAACTAAAAGGTATTTTCATATAGATATTCAATGTTTTTATGAACAAAGCAAATCTAGATTCTCCTTCATGTCTTCTTAGGCCAAAAAATGCATCTAAGAGGGATGTGCAATATTCTAATTTTATGATGGAACCTTAACTTATTTCTTGAATGTGTAAATACTCATCATTTTTCTCCTCAAGTTGATGCATGAATTTACTTGCAAGTTCATTCCATGAAGTTATGCCATGCATAGGTAAGCTAGAAAACCAATATTTAGCAATATTCTTTAATTTTCTCATAAAAAGTTTAATTATAAAATCCTCTTCACTGATTTGACAATTCACCACTAAATTAATGAATTGTTGTAAGTGCATGCCTGTTGATTTTGATTTATATCCATTAAATTTTGACAAACACTTTTTTACATTCAAAGGGACGGGATGTGGGTAACCCTGAATGTTTCTGAAATCAAGTGGTTTGTATATTTCAAGACAAAATAACCTCCTTTGAGAGTATAACTGTTGTTGATGTATATCTTGCTGCAGATTTTGATTAACACCTCCAAGAGGGCTAGCATTTCTTTGCACATTTTGATATGGAGCTTGATATTGATATGGACAATGCTTGACAAACTGATTATATCCATGATTTTGGTAGCTCACTACTCTTTCACTAGGAGGGATAGGATAAGTATTTATTTGATTTGAGGCTTGTGGTGCAAAAATGTTTTATTGTGCATGATGAGCACTACTTCCATTGCCAAGATTTCCACTATATTATGAAGCACTTGCGGGGTCAAAGGATCACTTGTATTCACATATCCATCTTGAATAGAGACTGGTATATATTGTGATGTATTTAAAGCAAGTTGGGCTCTCAATTCTAGTAGCCTTTAAGCAAATTCTTAATGTTGCCTTATCAACTCAAGCCTTCTCACTTGTTCTGATGACTATTCTACTTCTCCCCTTAGCTCAGTTAATTCCCTTGTATCATAATTTGTATAGGGAAAAGAAGAATTACAATACAAATCTCAACACTCAATAGGAAATTTGTAGCAGCCTATAACCCTTATTTTTTACTGGAAATGCTACTATTCCAAGATGTTTGTGCATTCTTCATCAAAATCTTAACAAAGTTGCCACATCTTTTAAAGAAGAATGAGTTTTGTTTTTTGGGTTTGTTCTTCCAGTGAGCTCACTTATACCTTTTGATTCTTAAGTTTCCCAATGATGGTTACTTATATTCCCAGTGGAGTTCTTAATACGTTGGTGTAGAATTGGATGGGGAGTGCAAATTACACACTTTATGAATCTCTAGTGATACTCAAACTAGAAACCAATATGACTATTTAAGGAGAGATGATCTTCTACTAGATTTTCTCGAGTTCTTCCCCAATAGAGTCACCAATCTATTGGTTGTGTGACTCAAATGGGGAGTGTAAATTACTCAACCGTGAATCAGGTCACAACATGATTTGAAACTTCAATGACTCTGTAAGGCAAGTTGATCTTCAACCATATTTTCTTAAGTTCTTCCCCAACAAAGTCGCCAATCTGTAGATTGCTAAACTCTAAAAATATGCCAAGCTTTATGTTCAAGTTTAACACTGGTTTGGCCAACAAATAGGATCAACCAAGATGGTTGGAATTCCCTGCTCTTCGGGCTCTACTATGCCTAGTCAAGTGTACCTTGATCACCAATAAATATAGACTCTTCCAAAACTAAATAGTGACAATTAAGTAGAATATATCCTCACACAAATTTAGAGGGTTTATATAATCTCAGTTTCTTCAACTCATTTATCCACTCATAGTCTATTTCAAACTAGCATGAGGGTTTGAAATAGATAACTAACTTTTACTTCTACTCCTATTATAGAAAATTAAATTGTATAAATAAGTTTTTGTGAAATATTGTTTTATAATAAATATGATTAGTGTCTTTTACTTATTGGGCAATGGAGTCAAGAATGCAAAATGATATGTGTTCTTCTGGTTGAAATTTGAATTGTTTAGAACTTGGTATATTTATACCTTGTATAAACATGCAAGACTGTAGTTACTAGGCTCTTCTTATTGATCACAATGATTCTCCTCAGGTTACTATGATTTACTTAAAGGAATTTAATCATTACTTGAAGAAACCAATAAATTAACAACACAAAAATAAAAAGTGTGTATTGATAAACTAGATATACCCTTGATATATTGATTTTTAAAAAAAGGAAAGATCAAACTGGAGAAATGAAGATAACATTCATCAATTGACTTTAACAAACAATTGAAACCAGAATTCGACCACCAGTTATAACTTCATTCCATTAATCTACTTCAAAATATTTTACAATATGTCTCAAAATTTTATCCTAACTGACTCCCCTATTGATGATTTTTAGTCTTCATTTCCTTCTTATAAATACATGAAGAAAGCGACAAGCATCAAACCGTTCACAATTTTTAATAATCCATCTAATGCAACTTTTCATTACATTAATTATCTTCAGCAAAAAATATTTAATTTAACTTCCTTTGTCTTCGCATTAATTTGAACAATAATTATCATCCTTATTTGCCGACAATTTCACTTTTATATTTACTTATACGCATTTCCACCATATTTAATAAAAATATCCCTTTAGATAAGAATATGTACCCACTCTAAGATATTTATGTTCTCTTAATTACCTGGGTAAAAATGTTACACTTCTCAGTGAAAACATTTTAAAATTGCACTTTACATTATTAACAAAAATTATATGCTCCCAAAATGATATTACATTCACGTGGTGATTATTATTTAATAAATTTTCACTTTTCTTTGTTTATGTTTTCACATTTTATTCCCAACGTAATACCACACTTTCTTCACCTAACCTTTGCGGGGATGTGGGGAAGGTTGTGATTTACCCGCTCTCCCGCACACTCGCTAAATCATGCCAACGGTAAACTATATAACTCCTCAAAATAAAATAAATGTTGTGACTTTAAATTTTTTTTACTAAGTAATAAAGTTTTTGCCACATTTTATTAAAACAATATTTTGAATAATATTTCACTTATGCTTTCTCTACAATACTACATTGTTCTGACTTGGTCCTCGCGAGGATGTGGGGAATATTTTGAGCTTAACCGCAACACCACAAGGTTTATGACCGGGTCTTCATAGTGATGCAGGAATTTTCTAGAATCATCTTTTCTTCTAGCATCTATTTCATTATGACTTTCTTTGTTGATTATCTACGGATAGCTATGGGGATTCTTCAAATTATTCCTTTTGTCTCTTCCATACCCTACACGTCCTCATTTCTCTTCTCATTTTGGATGCTTAAGGATTTTAAAACAAAATAAAACTAGGATTTGGTTTATAGCTCATTCAGCTCTGGTTCATAAATGTCATTTGATGCCAATTTTTTTGTCATCAGAAATATTGACTGTTGATTAGTCTATCATCCCTGTCAATTGTCTCATTGAAACATTGATGTAATATCAATAAGGCGGGGATGTTCCTTCGTTGTGTCGAAGGGACCAACAATTTGTTCCACCGATATTTATCTTTCTCCTCAATGAGTTCCTTAAGTCAATTGTATGCCCTTCCTTTTTTTGTCACATCGAAGAGACTTAAAACTACTCAATCCAATATCCAAAAGTCCCTTCGACATTTCCATTGGAGAATTCTAAAAACTATCTCTTCAAATTTTTGTTATTGTGTCAATGTATCTATGGACCAACCTTATATTAAATTATATCTTTTTTATTTGACCGATGTGATATTTACCCTTTCTATAATTAGATTTGATCTTTTATGTTTTTTAATGCAAATCATTCCATTGAAGGGACTCTAAATCATCTCCTCCCGATATGTTGCAATTTCTTTGATGATGTTTATGCCTTTTCATGCAAATCATTTTATTGAAGGGGCCTTATAGTAACTCCTTCCAATAATGTCCAATCTCTCTAATATAAGTTATTTCACATTAGGACTCGATAACAAGTACGAGCTTAATAAGAAGATGGCTATGGGAGAACAAATGGGGTACTTAAAGTGGAAAATTTATATGACTAATAGAGTGATAGGCTACATAAAGGGATCATAGCAAAATACAATTTGTCACTGGCTCAAGGTTAGGGTTTTTAAAGATAGGCTTATACAATTTTTTATCAATCCTAACGGTGGCTCTAGTTGGGGATGAATGGCTTAATAATTTTAAGAATGTGTAGACAACAAACTCTTCCAAAACCCTCCTACTTGGCATTTTAAAACCCTATCAAATCTTATCATAAGAGGCTAAAATCAAATGTACATACTTACACATGGCAAATGAGTATGCTTGCAAAATTTGTTGGCATAAAAGTGAACAAGTTTCAACTTATGACCCTCCCAAGAGGGCTATTGAGACAAATTTCACAAGTGCATTTCTCAATTCTATAATCAATTTTTCATCATGAACCCTTCAATTTTGAAGGTTCCAAAAACTAGTAGCCTAGAAATCGACCCATGTGCTTGTGGTTTTTTATTGTTATTTTTTACTATGTGAATGATCAAGATATCATACTCTATATAAAATTAATGGTGCCCACCTCCCTATAGGCACCTAAAAACCCACTTTAAACAAGCTAACAGGTGATAAAGGAGAGGTTTTTATTTCTATAAGAAACTTCACACAACCTTTACAAAGGTCTACACACATGCTGCAAGTCAAACAAAAGGATTAAAAGGGAAAAAATCCACTGCAGACACAAACTAAGTTGTAAAAAACATACTATTGTTGCGGGTAGCTATAATAATGGTTGTAGGTTACTATCAACAATTTTACCTTCATAAAATACTTTAATCATGCAAATAAAAACCCATACTTTCAGAACAATAGATTTGTATAATATTTCTTGCAACCACACACACAATATCAGAGAACTATGACTTGAAAAGAAGTAAAAATAGTTTCATTAACTCATAAAATAGACACATTTACAATCTTTTTACACAAAAAAAATTGTTGCAATAAAACTCAAAGTTTATTGTCCTCTGCTTGGTCTTCTTGTTGTCTATTATAGGCCTCTCTAACTATCCTCAAAACATTCTTGTATGATCCTCTGATAATCTCAACTGCTTCCTTCTATTCCCTCTATTTTTTTCTACCCTGACACTCTGTTGTCCTCTTTTTATGGTTCTCTCTTTCTCTCATACAAATTCCCTTAAAATTCTGGAAACTTCTACCCAAATCCCCCTAAATAGCTACATCATCTAAAATTTGTCATTAATTTCTCCAACTACCTATTTTTGAACTCAAAATCTCTCACTCAAATTTGACCTTTGTCATTTTTTTATATTTTTGTTGCTCATTAAATGAGCTTATGGTAGGTATTACTATCCTCAAAACAAACAAAATTCATTTTAAATTTTAAAACTTCTAATCGCCTCTTCATGTGGTATTAGTGAGGAAAAATAAAAAAGATTTAAAATAAAATGATGCCCTAACATCAAACTACTTAGCTAGAAAATAGTTGTGAGCCCCTAGTCATTGTATAAAACTTTTTATTGCTACAAGTTAATAGTCTTGTTGCTACGAGTCATAAAATCTTTCATCATGTGTTAAGTGGAATTATTCCAACTTTGCTATGCTTATCCATGTTGCATATTCTACTAGTCTACCTTTTCATTTCACCCAATTATATTCACTCTACTCTTTGTTCCTTATCTTTCTAACAACTCTAGAATCCAAAATGTCTTCAATTTCCTCTTGTTCTTTCTTGGGTAGCTTCTCCTTCCATTTCATTGGTAATGTTTTATCTTCTTCTTTTTGTGATGCCTCTCCCTCATGGCAAGTCTATAAATTAGAAACATTAAAAATTAGAGAGATTTCCAAACCTTTAGGTAGCTCCAATTCGTAGGTATTTGGTGAAATTTTTTTGATAATCTTGCACAATCCAATCTTCTTCCACTTGAGCTTGTTGTAGGTATGACCATAAATCTTTCCTTTCAGAGATATGTCAATGACATATCTCCCACTTCAAAATTATTTTCTCTCCTCTTCAAATCGACTTTCTCTTTATATTGTTGGTTGCTCCAACAATTTTTTTCTCTTATTTGTTGGGATAAGTCTTGCATATATTTGGAAAACTCACCTCTAGCACTTCTCTTGTATCCCTATGTATTTAGAAGCTCCCTTAATTTTGAAATACCTCTAAGACTATGGCCATAAACAATTTGAAATGGAGTCATATCTATAATTTTGTTAACTAAGTCATTGTATGCAAACTCAACTTGAGGCAATACCAAATCCCATTGCTTAAGCTTATCACCAACTAAACATCTTACCAAATTCCCCAAGCTACAATTAACAATAATAGTTTGTCCATCCATTTGAGGATGTAGAACTAAACTTTAAATAAGTCCCTAATTTCTTCAAAAGTGTTCTCCAAAAATGTCCTACAAACTTAGTATCACAGTCTGAACCTATACTTCTTGGTAAACCATGTAATCTAACAACCTCCATAAAGAATATAATTTCTAAGTGTGATGCATCATTTTCCTTCTTGCATGCTATAAAGAGTCATTTTGGAAAATCTATCAACAATCACAAAAATAGAATCATTACCTTTCTCTGTTCTTGGTAGTCCAAGCATAAAATCCATGCTCACATCTTCCCATGGCTTCTCCAATATGGGTAATGGCTGATATAGGCCTATATTTGGACTCCTACCTTTGGCATATTGACAAACTTGACATCCTTGAACAATTTTTTTGATTCCATTCCTCATCTTTGGCCAAAAATATCTTTCACTAAGTTTTGTCATTTTTTTATCAACCCCAAAATGACTAGCTAAACCACCATAATGTTTTTCTCTTATTACATTCTACCTCATTGATCCTTGAGATGTGCAAAGGTGTCCTTTGAACAACAATCCATATTGTAAAAAATAATCCATCCATGGTGTCCTATCCACACTAGTAGGTTCCATACATGTTGCACATGCATCCTTAAAATCCAAATAATTTTTGTATCTCTTTCATAGAATCAAATCCAACTGCTTTATCTCTCATTTTAGTCAATAGTGCTGCTCTTCTAATTGTTGCAAGGTGTGTTGGTCTCCGCTTCCTTTGGTAGGTGTAGTCCAGCAGGATGCTTGGGCTTCGTGACATGGTTTAACCACCTCATGTGGATCTTGATCTTGTATAAATCTAGTGATTATATTAGGCATTAACAGGTTGATCTTTTTGTGTTAGTGACAACCACCTGTGTAACACTACTCAATGCATCTGCTAATTTGTTTGAACTCCCACTTTCATGCTTGAGGACAAAAGTATATGCTTGTAAGAATTCAACCCACTTCATGTGTCATTGGTTCAACTTGGTTTGACTTTTAATAAATTAACAAGCATGGTGATTCTTGTAAAGAATAAAATCCTTTAGAAGAAAATAGTGACACCACTTCTTTAAAGCTCAGACAATGGCATAAAATTCTTGATCATAAACTGAATATTGCTTCTTGGCATCATTAAGCTTCTCACTAAAATATGCAATAGGTCCACCCTTTTGGCTTAAAAATGTTCCTATGGCTATCCCAATTGAATAACAATCCACTTGAAACACCTTTTCAAAATTGGGAAATACTAATATTGGTTCCTTGGTGACCTTTTTCTTCAAAGTCTCAAAACTTTTATATGTTGTTGTCCACTTAAACTATTTCTTGTCTCCCCTTGTAGTTTCAACTATGGGTACACATATCCCACTAAAATTTTGAATAAATTTGTAATAGAAACTTGTTAAACCATGAAAAATTCTATCATGTACACTCCTAGGTATTGGCCATTCAATAATAGTACACATTTTTCTAGATCCATATGCAACCCTTGTTGTGAGGTAGCATGCCCCAAATAAACTAATTTATCCTTCATAAAACTACACTTTTTCAAATTCACCAATAAGCTTTCTTCTTTGAGTCTTTGTAAGACTTGTCTAATATGTAACAAATGATCTTCTTTGTTGTTGCTAAAATAAAAAAATTATCAAGATAAACTATTACAAACTTTCCTATAAATGGTTTCAACACTTCATTCATTAACCTCAAAAATGTGTTGGGTGTATTTGTTAACCCAAAGGGAATTACTAACCACTCATATAATCCCTCTTTCGCATTAAAAGAAATCTTCCACTCATCACCCTCTCTTATCCTAATTTAGTGATATCCACTCTTTAAATCAATCTTTATAAATTATCTAACCTTCCCCAAAGAGTCTATGAGCTCATCCATTCTTGGTAAAGGAAAATGATACCTTATTATTATTATTTTGATTGATCTTGATTCTATGTAAATTATCCATCTGCGAACCCTCTTTGGTGCTAACACAGCTGGTAATGCACATGAGCTAAGGCTCTCACTAATTAGTCCTCTTTCCAATAGTTGTTGTGCTTGTTTGTTCATTTCTTTATTTTCTATAGGTGTCAATCTATAGGCAACCTTGTTGGGTAAACTTGCCCCTAGAATTAAATCAATATGATGGTTGATGCTCCTCATAGGTGGCAATCCTTTCGATAATTCATTAGACACAATTTTTAAAAAAAAATCAAGCAACTCCTTTACCTCTAAAGGCATGTCACTACTGTCATTTGCTGCATCTACTTTTATCTTCTTGGGAACTATGGCACAACATAACTTTTCTCCCTTAATCTCTTTCAAAAATTATTTCCTTGTCACTAGCAGCATTCTTGGACCAATTTCCACCTCTTCTTCCTTGGTTACCAATGGTGTAAGAGTTTTTTCTTCCATTTTCTCCAATGTATAAGAGTTTGCTCTTCCATTATAGATTTCCTTCCTTATATACTGCCAAGGCCTCCCTAAGAGTGGCATACATCCATGGGCATGATATCACACCATACCTCATTTTCATAAGTGTTCATTCAAAAAATCACTAGGTATTGTTGATCAACCAAGACTAGGTGCCCTTTTGCAACCATGAAACTTTGTAAGGGTTAGGGTTACCTTAAATGCAAGAAGATGAGTCCACGAAATGTGGAAGTTTTTTCCTTAGCAAAAAACCCTAAATCGGCTTCAACAAAATGGGATCTAATTTAGGTTCAGGATCCCATTTTGAAAAATTTCCAAAATGGGATCCTGTTTTTGAAAATTTTCCAATTCTAGCAAATTTCCATTTTTGGAAACTTTTCAAAACAAGATGCTATTTTCTATTTTTGAAAACATTCCATTTTGGAAACTTTTCAAAACAAGATCCTATTTTGAAATTTTTCCATTTTTGGAAACTTTTTGATTTTGGCAACTTTTCAAAACGGGATTCCATTTCGTAGAACCATAAAAAGAATATTTTTTTTATGAAATAGAATCCCATTTTAGAATCGTTTTGTAGAAACAAACTCTCGTTTTGTAGAAATAGGATCTTGTTTTTTTAAATATGGATTTTTAGTCTTTTTTGGCTTGTTTTTCGATTTGAAAATGGGTTGGGGACTCGAACCTAAGCTTTGAACCTATTTGACCTACAACTTGAAGGTCATGTCAATGTCATAGAAAAATAGTGACTTTAGACATGTGTAAAGACCTATTTTGCATAATTTTTTGATGAAATTAAAACCCATTATAGATGAGATAGTGTAGATTCCAAACATCTATTTTTTTACAATTGGATTATTTTTTCTACTTTTCAATTAATTTATGATGAAACAAGTCCATAAATTTGAAATATCAGATGTTTTTAGTATTTTTGTAACTTTTTATTAAAATATTTTTGTGTAAAATGAATTGCACGAAAATGTACTTTAGATAATTCTTTTCAATTTGAAAAAAAAAATCAAAAATGATAATTTTAGGTCATCTTATGCATGACATACATGACAATTTTTCAAAACAACAAATATGGCCAATAAAAAATTAACAAAAAAGAAATATTTAATAAACAATTACAAAAAAAATTGAAAAACGTACTTCAGTGAGTTCCAAATCTTTTCCCACATGGATTTAGAAAAATATGATTATTTAGGTCAAAATATGGATGACATACACGTCCATGGTATGGTAAGAAAAGTGACTTTTAAACAATGGTTTTTAGAAGCACCTATTGAAAATCAATTTTTATCATCTAAGTATTGAAATAAATTACATATTTGGAAACTATACTCTGAGTACTACATTTTAAGATTAGTGACTTTTTTAAGATTACATCTCTAAGTGCTTCAAATTTTAAGGTCAAATGTGACAAATTCTGAAAATTAGGGAAAAAACTTCCACTTTTTGGCCAAAAAGTGAACTCAACTTCTTGCACACACCCTTAGCTATCCTTTTTAACCCCAACTTGTCCACCATTTCAACGGAAACTAAATTATCAATGTTTCCACTATCTATTATGACTTCGCAACATTTTTCAGCTAACTTGAACATATTTTCCTAAACAAACTTTTATTTGGGAAAACTCATCTTCTCTTTTGGATGGTTTCAACAATGTTCTCTTCATCATAAGTGCTTCTCCTCTCTCAATTCATCTAGTTGAATAACAAACCTTGCAGATTTAGTATCCCTCTTTGCTATGTGTGCACTTGTTACCCCTGTTCTCTTTGATACTTTTGGTTTGTGTTGTGGGAATTCATAAAATATATGGCCTAACTATCCACAAGAAAAACATGTGCCTTGGAACCCTCTGCCTTGGCCTCTTCCATAACCACTTCTACCTCTCAGGGGTTATGGTTTTGATCTTGTTTCCTCTTTATCTTTTTAACTTTTTGAAGGGCTAGCCTCCTTCCCATGGCTATAATTTTTCTATCGTCACACTTTCCCTTTGCTAAATCCACCTTTACCTTTATTTATCCCTTACTTTCTTGCCAAATTATCTTCAATATTTAGAGCATAATGATATGCTCCTTTCACATTCTATAGCATTATCATGCTTAGTTCATCTTGAATGTTCAACCTCAATCCATTAACATATCTTTCTACTTTTTCATGGTTTAATTAATTATGACTAGATCTTATGGAAATCTTGTAAAATTCCTTTGTATAGGCCTTCACACTTAACCATCTCTTCTTTTAATTTTGCATTTTCTTTAAATGTTTTAATTGATAATCACCAGGTAAAAAATTAGTCTTCATTTTGCTTACCATTTGATCCCATTGTGTGATATTATCTTTACCATTTCTTCTTCTCTCAACCTCCACCTCTTTCCACTAGAGTATTGTATGCCCTTTCAACCTTGTTTGATAAATATTTACTCTTTTAGGGTCCTCTACTTCACTATATTCAAAGTACTCCTCCATCTTTGTTATCTGATCAATTAACTCATCAACTTCCTAAAAAGCTTGGTAATTCTAACCTTGTTTCTTTCCCAATGTTAGAAATAAGTTTTATATGTCTTCTTTCACCTGCATCCATATCTCCATCTGCATTTTCACCTTCTTGTCCAACCATATCTGCTCCTTCTTTATCATATTCACTATCACTTTCTTCATGTGCTTTGCCTCTTCTAATTCCACTTTCTATTGCATTCATTCTTTCTTGCATTCCCCTCAAGATTTCTAACACCTCATCTATTCTCCATGTTGCTTCTATAGCTATAACCTCTACCATCCTTCTCCTTGGTCGCATCTTGTTGCTCTAACTCACATTCCTTTTCCTTTTCTCTCTTACTGTAGTCTCTTAGCTACAATATCCCTTGCTTTAGGGACACACCAATAGTTTACACTCAATGGGCTTCCTTCAACCCCAATCTCAAGCCACTTTCTTCCCAAAGATGTAGTTGTGCTTTGATACCATATTGATGGCACCCACCTCCATGTAGGTGCCTAAAAACCTACTTTAAACAAGATAACAAGTGAAAAAAAGAGGTTGTGTTATTGTAAGCAGCTTCACACAACTTTTATAGTAGCACGTGCATGTGTTACAGGTCAAACAAAAGGTTTAAGAGGCATAAAATCCACTGCAAAGACACAAGCTAAGTTGTTAAAAACATTATTGTTGTGAGTAGCTGCAACAATGGCTGTAGGTGATAGTCAACAATTTCAACTTCATAAAATACTTTAAACATGCAAATAAAAACCTATACTCTTAGAACAATACATTTTTATAATATTTCTTGCAAAGAAGTATGACTTGAAAAGAGGTAAAACTAGTTTCTTTAACTCAAGAAATAAAGTCATTTACAATCTTTTTACACATTTATATAGTTGTTACAATAAAACTCAGAGTCTACTGTCCTCCACTTTGTCTACTTGTTGTTTGCTACAGTTCTCTTTGACTACCCTCAAAACATTCTTATGTGATCTTCTGATAATCTCTATTGCTTCCTTCTATTCCCTCTGATGTCCTCTTTTTTCTATTATTCTCTTCCCTCTTTTTGTTGTTCTCTATTTCTCTCCCAAAAATTCCCCTAATTTTTAGAAACTTCTGCCCAAATCTCCCTAAAGAGTTGCAACGTCCTAAATTTGTCATTGATTTCTCCAACTACCTATTTTTGAACTCAAAATCTCTCGCTCAGATTTTCCCTTTGTCATTTTTTAAAAATTTGTGTTTCTCATTAAATGAGCTTACGATAAGTATTACTATCCTCAAAACAAACAAAATTCATTTTAATTTTTAAAACTTCTAATAGGTCCATCATATGAAATTAGTGAGGGAAAATAAGAAAGATTTAAAATAAAATGATGCCCCTGCATTAAAAATATTGTGTTTGGGGCCAAATTAGATTTGTAATTTAAATAGAATGCCTCAAGAGAATGATATCTAAAAATTATGGGTTAATATTTAGTACACTTTTCAAAGTAAAAATAGAACAAAATAATTATGAAAATAAGGAATGTTAGCTTTTTCAAAAATAATATTAAAAGTTAAATAAAATAAAATAAAATAAACAACGTATGAATAATAAAATAATTTATAAAATCAAAATCCAAATTTATATGCCCATGCAATAAATAAAATAATTATATAAGTGAAAAAAGAGAACTATTAAATTCACATTGATATCTCTCAAGCTTTCTTAAATAAATGTATTTAAGATATCTATACTAGATAATTATTTAAAAATTAGATACATAATTTATAATAAACTTAATAACTATTTTACAATATAATTTTTTTATATAAATTAAATTTGTTACACCTATTACTTTTAAAAGCTTAAAAAATTAGTGAAAACCTTTCACTAAATGTAAAAAACCACACTTTTTTTCACTATAATCCCCCTTTCTTCAATTATACTTCAACTTCATTCTCCTTTTATGAATATCAATATTTATAAAATCATTCTATTTCAAATATTTTTAAACTTAAAATCAAAGAATTAAATAAAACTACATTTAATAAAAAAATTTACAATTAATTACCTTTGAAAAAGCCTCTACTATGCTCCCCTGTTCGCCCGTCACTAACCATGACGCTTCCACTTTTACTTTTACATCCTCGCCCTTGCTATTACATGCAGTAATACGGTCCTTGTTTGACGACCAAGGCCGCGTTAAAAGTTGTTTGAAGACACCCATCCATACCCATTTTCCTTCACCCAATTCGGTATTAAAATAAGCGTTAGGTGAGTGCAACTTATATCGAAGCGCAAGTCTGGATAAACACAATCTATAGTCAAACACATCAGAATGGAATTGGCATTTGCCGAACTGGGCAGCCTCCTCAATTTCAAGTGCTCTCTTCCATAGTAGTCAACTTCGACCACATGAGAGTAGTCAAGAACAGACACACTTGGCAACCCTTCAAAGAAGTTTTTCAGCGAGTCCACATCACATGATGCCCTGGTGCATATCATCACTTTCTCTGGCCATTTCTACACATTGTTTGCAAAAGGCAAAGCCAGCGAAAAATCAATTCACTCATAATAATAAATGAAGTTTCTTATTTCTAATTCAACTATTTTCAATTACCTGTATGCTACTGACGAATGGTTCAACAGCTGATATGTGGTTTGCTACGACTACCACCGACTCCAATCTCTCGGAGTGCTCTAAGCTGACTATGCACGGCGCATTCCAGCGGGTATGCAATTCCAGCTCCTTCAATAATCTCAATTGTTCTAAACCTTCTATCTTCTCCAATTTGTGGCAATTTTTCAAATCAAGTTTTTGAAGAGAAGTTAATTCTGGAAGACTTGGAAGCGCCTTCAACTCTGGACAGTCACTTATCTTGAGCTCCTTCAGTGACCTTATGTTTTCTAAGAATTCCATCTTCTTCAATTTGGGACACTTTCGCAAGTCAAATTCTTTAAGAGAAGTTAACTCTGCAAGACATGGAAGCCCATCTAGTTCTGAACAGTTATATACCCTGAGCTTCTCCAGTGACTTTGTGCTTTCTAAACCTTCTATCTGCTTCAATTTGGGGCACTTTCGCAAGTCAAATTCTTTGAGAGAAGTTAATTCTGCAAGACCTGGTAACCCATCTAATTCTGAACAGTCATATACCCTGAGCTGTTCCACTGATCTTATGTTTTCTAAACCTTTTATCTTCTCCAATTTGTGACATTTTCCCAAATGAAATCTCTTTAGAGAAGTGATTTTTGGAAGACTTAGAAGCACCTCCAACTCTGAACAGTCACCTATCTTAAAGGCTTCCAGTGATCTTATGTTTTCTAAACCTTCAATTTTCTTCAATTTGTGGCACATTCCCAAATCAAATTCTTTAAGAGAAGTTAATTTTGCAAGACTCGGAAGCCTGTCTAATTCTGGACAATCATATATCCAGAGGTTCTCCAATGATACTATGTTTCCTAATCCTTGTATCTTCTCCAACTTATGGCATTTTTTCAATGTTAAGTATTTTAGAAAAGTGGTTTCTTGAAGACGTGGAAGCGCCTTCAACTCTGGACAGTCACTTATATTGAGCTCCTCCAATAATCTTAGGTTTTCTAAGCCTTCTATTTTTTTCAACTTGTGGCAGATTCGCAATTTTGTAAGAGACGTTAATTTTGCAAGACTTGGAAGCGCCTCCAACTCTGGACAGTCACTTATATTGAGCTTCTTCAATGATCTTAGGTTTTCTAAACCTTCTATTTTTTTCAATTTGTGGCACTTTCGCAATTCAAACTCTTTAAGAGAAGTTAATTCTGCAAGATTCGGAAGCCTCTCTAATTCTGAGCAGTCCTCTATTCTGAGCTTCTCCAGTGATCTTATGTTTTCTAAACCTGCAAGCACCTCCAACTCTGGACAGTCACTTATATTGATCTTCTCCAATAATCTCAGGTTTTCTAAACCTTCTATTTTCTTCAATTTCTGGCACATTTGCAATTCAAATTCTTCAAGATAAGTTAATTCTGCAAGACTCGGAAGCCTGTCTAATTCTGGACAGTCATATAGCCTGAGCTTCTCCAATGATTTGCTTCCTAAACCTTCTATCCTCTTCAACTTATGGCATTCTTGCAATTTATAGCTTTTTAGAGAACTGGTTTCTTTAAGACTTGGAAGCAACTCCAACTTGTGGCACATTTGCAATTCAAATTCTTTAAGAGAAGTTAATTCTGCAAGACTCGGAAGTCCCTCTAATTCTGAACAGTCATATATACTGAGCTTCTCCAGTGATGTTATGCTTTCTAAACCTTCCATCTTCTTCAATTTGGGGCACCAATGCAAATAAAAATTCTTGAGAGAAGTTAATCCTGCGAGACCCGGAAGCCCCTCTAATTCTGGACAGTTAATTATTTTGAGCGTCTTCAGTGATTTCAAATGTTCTAAACTTTGTATCTTCTCCAATTTGTAGCAGCTTTGCAAATTAAATTCTTTTAGAGAAGTAGACTCTGCAAAACATGGAAGCCCGTCTAATTTTGGACAGTCACTTATATGGAGCTTCTCCAGTGATTTTAAATCTTTTAAACTTTGTATCTTCTCCAATTTGTAGCACCTTTTCAATTTAAATTCTTTTAGAGAAGTAAACTCTGCAAAACATGGAAGCCCGTTTAATTCTGTACAGTCACTTATACCGAGCTTCTCCAGTGATTTCAAATGTACTAAACTTTGTATCTTCTCCAATTTGTTGCACCCTTTCAATTCAAATTCTTTTAGAGAAGTAAACTCTGCAAAACATGGAAGCCCGTTTAATTCTGTACAGTCACTTATACTGAGCTTCTCCAGTGATTTCAAATGTACTAAACTTTGTATCTTCTCCAAATCGTTGCACCTTCGCAATTCTAATTTTTTTAGAGAAGTAAACTCTGCAAAATTTGAAAGCACATCTAGCTCTATACTTAACTTCCGCAACGATCTCAACTCTTGTAGACCTTCTATTTTTTTGACTTTGCTGCAAACTTTCAACTCAAATTCTTCTAAAGACGTTAATTCTGCAAAACATGGAAGGCTGTCCAACTCTTCACAGTTGTCTATCTGCAGATTCTGAAGGTTTTTCAAGCCACGGACACCTCTGATGTCCTTCAGGACATGACAATCTTTAACATTTATGGTCTTCAATGTTGGTGGCAGGGTTTCCAACTCCCTTAAATCCATATTCCGATGAAGATTAAGAGTCTCAAGGAAGGGAGAACAATCTCCGCTTATTGAAATCTTGGACACTTTCGTTCCAGACAGATATAACCTCTTGAGCATGCAACCTGACCCAAAACTCAACTCACTGATTGGCGTAGACTCTATTGTCAGACTTTGAAGATGGATTAGTGATTTTGGTAAACACTTCACTCCTGAACCCATTATAGTTAAATATCTTAATAAAGTAAGATGCTTGAGAGAATCTGGTAAAGATTCCAACTTCTCACAATTGTAAATTGTAAATGTAGTTAAGGCGGACAAATTCTCAAGAGAGGATGGCAATGTTGTCAAGAACATACCCCCTATCTGCAACTCGGTTAACTTGGTTTGCTGAAAGATGTTAGCTGGCAGTTCCTTCAAGCTGGTCCCTGTTAAATATAGCTCTTTTAAGGAAGCCACTTCTGGGAGGCGCAACTCTTCCAATTTCCTGCAACTCTTAAGATTCAAATACCTGAGCTTTGTCATCTTCTCCAGAATGTGTAACTCCGCATTGATGATGAGCTCACTGCAGTCTTCTAAATTAAGATATTCTAGGAGCGTCAGCTTCTTCGAAGAATCTGGCAGCTTTTTCAACTTGGCGCAATGACTCAAATTTAGGTGTTGTAAATTTGTCAACTGGCCGAAATTACTCGGCAGGGATGACAGATTTGTACATCCTTTGATCTCCAGGTGCTCCAGCGATTGGAGATGACAAAATTCTTGTGGGAGGCTCCTCAATGTATCACAGCTGCCATAATCCTTACCTATTGATATCTTTTTCAAATTCTTCAGACGTCCTATTGACTTTGGAATTCCCCGCAAACTAATGTATCCCTGAATAACCAACTCTGTTAGCTGCGAAGGAGCCTGCAGCCAATTTGGATACGATTAATATACAATAAATTAAAAAGTGTTTCCCAAGAGCCATAGAGTAATATACTTACGTCCGCATCCTGTTCCCACAAATCTTCTAACCTCCGAGCGTTGTCAAATTCTAAAATTCTTAATTTTTTCAATGAAAGCCAGGATGGAAGTTTTTTGTGCTTAAACTCATTAAACTGAAGGCAGACCAGATCTCTTGATATTTCGCTATGTTCCTGATTAATAAAAACTCCATCACCAACAAAAATCTTCAATCCAAGCAAGCGGGGCGCGATGCTATGCTCTCCTTGGCTTGTGTTTATTATGATCTTCCCTTGCCATTGGTAACAATTCTCACCAACTGCGTTTGCGATTCCTCGGACTCGTATCACTTGCTGAATAGTCAAAAGTAAAAATAAGAAATACTGTAGAGTAATATAATTGGAGAACCTGATTACCATCTTATGATAATAAAACCATAAAAGAAGGCATTGACTTCACCTGTTGAGGGGTAATCTCGATGACCTGCTGTGGAGACCAAAGGCGATGAGGTGACTGTCCATTTGCGATCTCCCTACCCAGATCTCTCAAGTGATCATGCATTGTTATGTAACCATTTTGGTCCTCTTCAACAAGACACTTATTGAAAAGGGTTTTCCAACCAAGCAATCCATGCCACTCTGTGTCCCATGCTGCAATGGCTGCACTTTTTCTACGTCCAATGAACAAACACGCTACATCCAAGAACATCCTCTTGTCTTGTTCCTCTAGCGCATCATAGCTGACTTTGAGCTTCTTTGTGATGTCCTCGTGGGGTATCTGGGAAAATTTATTGAACGTACGCTGCCAATAATCCTTATCAGACCTGCCATTAAGCTGTCCCCCTAGGACCTTGAGTGACAGAGGCAGTCCTTTGCAGGCATTCAAGAACTTATTAACAAGATCCTCGAATTCTAAAGGTGGAGAATTTTGTAAGAATGCATGCCAACAAAAAAGTTGTTTGGCATGGGTAGCATTCAGAGGTCTCATTCGATAAATGGCAGAGATGAACCACTGTTGAAGAACATCTGCGTTGCGAGTAGTAACAATAATCAAACTTCCATCACCAAGACTCTCCTTTGGTGGTAGTAGAGCATCCAGTTGTTCTATATGATCCACATCATCCAGCACAATAAGCACAGTCACAGCCCTTGACAAGCGGGTTTTAAGAATCTGTTTGCCTTCATCTAAATTGTCAAGGGAATCTTTTGTGATGCCAAGGCACTTTATAAGTGTTTTCTGTTTTTCAAGTAGCAGGCCTTTCCTGTCAGCATCTCGAACATCAGATAGAAAACTGGAGTAATCCATGGCAGAGCTTCTCCTGTTAAAAATTTCCTTTGCTAGGGTGGTTTTGCCGGCGCCACCCATGCCCCAGATCGCCACAATGTGTATCGAGCCAACAGATTGAAATGCAGATGTGTTGAAGTCTTGTACAACTTCATCAAGACCCACTGGATGCTTGGCAACCGCCAATGGCACCGTGTTCATCTTTTCCAGTACACGATTCACCACATTCTTCACTGCCCTCTGCTCGTCACTGAACAGCGGAAAACACAATTAAGTAAATAGACTGCATGTTAAGAGGAGATTTGAAAAGATAAAAGTGCTAATTTTGATTTTAATCTCAGTCATCAATGTTTGTTAAACTACTGTTTTTTAAGTGATTGGTTCTTTCTCACCAATGCTCGTTAGGAAAATTTTTTGTCTATTTTAATTGTTGCCCTTCATAGAATCGTATGGTTTCGAAATGCCCAAATAAACACAGAACATACATACACGTCATTTTTCACTTTCTTTGTATTTATTTACTTGGAGCTTTAATAGGTTTAATTTATACTCGTTAATTTTTAATAAAAATAAATAGATATTATTTAATAATATTTTTAAAAAAATTATAAGTGAAATCTCTATTAATGTTTACAAGTACTTCAAATAAATTAGTCAAGTTGTAAGAAAATTATATTAAATTAAAGTTTGTGAGAAGAAAAAAAATAATAAATTGTATTTCATAAAGTTTGTGTAGAATTTGAAGAAATAAATTTTGATAAAAATATTGAACAAAGAATTGTGTTGATGAATCTTAGAATGTAAACTGTATATTAAGTCATTTTCCTAATAAATAGAACTACACGTCTTTAATCATCATAATAAATAAGATCTGATAGAAAAATATAAATTTCTCTAAAAAATAATAAAACCCATCACAAGTTTTTATGCAGAAAGACATAAGACATTCTAGTATATCATCAACAAGTCTCATGTTATGTACATAAAAAAATTGCTATAACTATAAAAACAAACATTTAAAAAATGGCATATAAGTATATAATATAAATACTACACTTATCAAAATAAAAACAAATTGCTACAACTACAAAATCAAATGTTTAAAAAATAGCATATAAGTATATAATATAAATACTACACTTATCAAAATAGAAACAAACAATTACGAAAATAATGAATGCCAATGTCCTTAAAGATATATATTATATACAAGAGTAAAATAGTTCTTTTAATAAAGATAAAGATGAAGTAAATAATGTAGTAAAAAAATAATACTTAAATAAAATTTTAAATATTGATGTAGTAAACTAAAATTGACAAGAGATGAGAATGTTCCTCCATCCTTGGGTCCTCCAACCTTCATTTAGACCCCATCTACACCTCCTTGCACCCCCAACCACCAGCTTTTTACTTTAGAATTTATATTTACTTATCATGTTGTGTGTGGGGCAAAAAAATAAAAAAAATGCCTTCCTCTCGAGACATTATACACTCCTTTTCCTTTGATTTTTTAATTAAAAGAATAAGATGTTCTAATGTACTATTGTGCCACATACAAAATGGTTGATCATTTTCTTATTCTTCAACCTATCTAGAGGCATATCTTCATTAGAACATGAAATTAAGGAAGAAGAAGAAAAAGGAAGTACAATCATCATCATTGTAAACATGTCAATAATTTCTTTTATGTTTTGACAACTTTGTTTGTAGATTTTTTTTCTCAAAGGCTTCATAAAAATTTATAAGAATTGTTTTCCTTCACAAATTGTTGCTTATGTTGAATAAGAAGTTTACAAAAAGATTAAAATGTGCTTCAACTTTATTTGTCTATGAGTCGCAACATTTTCAAAAAAATTATAACTAGAACTAAGGTCACTTAATATGATAGAACTAAACAATGCCATTCTCAAGCTTACCACCAATTACATAATATACATGCTTCATATTTTTTTATCTTTAACACACATTATTGCATCCTCTTTATCACCAAACTTAATTATAAAGAGAATTAAAACAATAATTGAAAACGTTTGAAATAATGAATATCATATTAGCTAGTGGGTGCTAACGAAAGTGGTGACATCCTTTTTCTTATACCAATCTCAATTCCAAAAGTTATCGGAGGTGTCAGTAGTTAGGCAAGGTGTTGTTGTTGGTATAGTAATTTTTGTTTATAAGATTTAATCTTGCAACATATTTATACTATATATTGTCAATAATTAGTTCATATATAAATCAACAAATGGTCAAATCTTTGTCAAGATGGATCCTTACAATATGACAATTTATGAATGTCTTGTAGAAAATCATAAATGCACTCATTAATAAGTGAAATAAATACTTTTTGATTCATATAAAATAGTATTACTGTCTAATATAAATATGTCATTTATAAAATAAGGTGCTTATGTAAATAAACATTGTTGTTATATGAAAAAATATTATGTATACAATTATTAAGATGACAATATATATACATTGGAGTACTTCATATTAAATCTTACAAATTACATGGAGAAAGATAATCCCTCTCCCTTAATTTGTAATAACTTTTTATATGCTAATTAATAATATTTTTTTTTAATGATACACATTTTGATAAAAATATCATATATTTCTACTAGTCCATTATAATGTAATGTATGACTGTCCAACCTACTGGATACACCCATGACATACATGTATACATTTCATACTTTTAGAAACTTTCATTCCCCAATGATGGTAATTATTTCATTGCACCTACTTGATGCCACTTATAATCAAATTTGAAAGGGTATACCTAACAAATCACTGCTCTACAAAATAGATAAATTGTAGAAAATCACTGCTGGATGCTACATGAAAGATGTCCAAATCTTTCCTAATAATTCACTGTTTGCTGCTAGTGTAACCCAATAAAACAAAATGGCATTCCTCTCCTTTTTCACATCAAATTTTGCGGCAGTTGTACGTTTTGTTTGAATAGGAAAGGTTAATACTCGAAGGCTTGAGGATTTCCGTTTTTTAATATTTTAATATTTTAAATACAGTTTTAAAAAGTAAAAGGGTTCATGGCTACTGCGATTGACAACTATAGAAAAATGGCTGATCAAAATCTAGTAGAATGGATTTTGTAAAATCTATTTTTATAAATTCTCATTTACTGAAAGGGACATGTAGGGACATGTTTTAGAAATTTTTAAAAAATAATGGAGAAATAAAGTGTTTAAAAATTATAAAGAATAAAGTGAAAACATGAAGATTAATTTAATACTTAGTGATTTATGGAAGATTGTTTTTAGATACAACTTTCATTTATTAGCGTCATGCATGTAGTAGAGTTTAATAAAAGGATAGATGAATTTTGTCAATAATATGCAATCTCAAACAAGATATGCAAGACAATCTAAATGATCATAACCATTCCTCATCTTGCTTGTTTTTGTTCATGTCATATTTCCTCTTCACCATTTGCTTCTCACCTTATTTTGGCTTGTTGTTTTATTTTATTTACATTCAATGTAAGTGCTTCAAGTTTGGTTATATTTTCATTTATTCCTATCATTATATGAGTTCTTTGTTAAAAAAAATAGTCATTTGTGATCAAGTGGGGAAACATCTACATCCAATTTGATTGGCATTAATTTTCTATGTTAATGGTTTTTCCTTTTATTTTTAATTTTTTAATAAATTTATTTAAAATAATATTATATATTATGTTTACATTTATATAATGCACAATAATAAATAGAAATATAATTTATATTTTATATGTAATGAAATAATAAATATGTATTAAATATTTAATACAAAGATATGCTTTTAGAATATAATGATATTTTTAAAATATATTTGATAATTGATATTATATAAATTCAAATATAATATATAATAATAAATAAATACATTTCAATTAAATATACAATTTATAATATAATATTATACTTAAAATATATCCATATAATTTTAATTTTAGTTTAAGTGTCTCTTCTTTGTGGTTTCATTAATAATAATGCCATCCATTAATAATACAGATTGTAGATTAAGTAAATAGTAATTATATTTATATTATGTTAGATCTTGTGTTTTAAGAATTAAATCATAATTAAGTTATACAAATTAATTAAGAATTGATTTTTTAATATTTTTTTAAGTTTAATTTTTTTAACTTCTTAAGTTTGGTTTTACTTCCAACTTTCAATATAAAAAGTGAAAATTTTAGCTTCAACAATTTTAATATACTTTAGTAGAGTTTTAATTTTTGAAATTTAATTTATTTAACAATTTAACTATATTTATGTTCAACTTTATAATATTTTTTTAATTTATTAATATTGAACTCATCTTCCCATAAATGTTTATATTGTTTCTAATATATTTATTATATTTCTAAGGTTCATATTTTTATTAATATTTCAATTCTACAAAGTTAAAAAAATAGTTTCCCTTTTTTATTTAATATATATTTTGACTTTGCATTTAAGTTTTCCTATTTTAATTTTTAATTTAAATTTAAGTTTGAAGTTTATTTTAATTATTTGTCTTCTTATAAAATTACAAATAATAATTAAAAACTATTAAAATTAACTTAATTTATAATTACTTATGGTATTAAAAAAATTTCATTTTAATTTATATAATAAAATAAACTACAAGCTTAAAATCTCAATTAAAAGTTAAAGAGAGAGAAACTAAAAATTAACGGGACTTATGCGCGAGAGAACACCTTAGCCCTACAACATTTGACCTATCCATTTAACACGATAGTCGATGGATTGGAAGCCACGCTGCAAAAGCTTTTGGTGGAGATTTATTCGAAGTGCTTGATCTTCAACTTCACGTTGTGGTGGGTGGTGAGAGCTACCTCCAAATTTGGCGTAGCTTCTATCACTTTCTATATTTTTGGTGCCCTAATTTTATAACTTACTCGTTGTTTTCCAAAATGTACTGGAATACTTTTTGCCAAAGTTTGTAGGTGTAGGGTAATAAAACAAACCGTTCATTCGTTCCACCCTCACCATTTTTCCTTTCTTAAATTTTTGCTTTTTATATGGGTCACATTCTCAAAATGTGAAGGGCGGTTGAGAAGTTTTTATTATTTGTCTCAAAGTATCCCATGTCAACCTTGATATGTGAAGCTTAACACACTTGGTCCTTGTGGAGGGTACCTTTTTTCTCTACCTCACAATTATAGTGCCACTTGTCATGTTACTTGGCACAAAACAAATCTACAACATGTCCTATTAATCAAAAGGCTTTAATACAAACAAATAACATGTTTTATTATTTTTCAATTTGATAGACATCAAAATTCTAACATAATAATTCTATCACCATAATGCATGCTTAGATTTTCTTTCTAAATAAAGCTTTCTTTCAATTAAGAAATGCATGATTATATTTTTTTTACATGTTTTAATAAAATTATTCAAGAACTATTACCCTTCTAAGAGTCTTAAATTAAAATTATGCATTGTTTTTGTTTTATATATATATATATATATATATATATATAGGTAAGTGTTATCAAAGAGGATAGTGTCCATTTATATTGATGTCAGATGGCAAAACATGCCAGAGTACATTCTACTACTGAAAACTCAAAGATGATATTCCACACATCATTAGATTTGACTCCACATTTTGTTGAGTGTTAAGTCATTTTTCTCATTAATAAAACTACACATCTTTGATATCATAATAAAAAGAGATCTCATAAAGAATTATAATTTTTTGTAAAAATTAAAAAAAATTATCACAAATTTTTATGTGGATAGACATTCTAATATAGCAACAATGAATCTCATATCATGTATATAAAAAAACTAGTATAACTAAAAAATTAATTTTTAAAAAAATAACATATAAGTTTATAATATTTACTACATTTATCAAAATAAAACCAATTAACACCCCATCTACACCTCTTTTCACCCTCATCCATCACCTTTGTACTTTAGAATTTATATTTACTTATCATGTTGTGTGTGGAACTCAATGTTAAAAAAAATTACCTTCCTATTGAGAAATAGGAACATAATACATGTATTTTTTTCCTTGACTTTTTGTTTTAAAAAGTAGGATGTTCCAATGTGCTATTGTGCCACATACAAAATTGTTGATCAATTTCTTATTCTTCAACCTATCTAGAGGCATATCTTCATTACAACATGAAACGAAGGAAGAAGAATAAGAAGTACAATCGTCATTGTAAACATGTCAATAAAATTGGTTATGTTTTGATAAAAAAAAATTATATTGTTTGTCAAGGCTTCATAAAATTTTATATGAATTGTTTTCCTTCACAAATTTTTACTTATGCTGAATTAGAAGTTTAAGAATAGATTAAAATGTGTTTTGCCTTAAAGTTGTCTATGAGTTGGAACATTTACAAAAAAATGTAACTTGAACTAAGATCATTTAGGATGATAATGCTAACCAATGCCATTCTCAAGCTTTCCACCTATTACATAATATTCCTACTTCATATTTTTATCTTTAACACACATTATTCTATCCTCTTTATCACCTATCTTTATATTAAAAGGAAGTTCTATTAGCAGATCAATTCTTTTGATTGTTTGTCATAAAGATCAAACAATATTCTACATATTTTCCAAGCTATATATTTCAATGTACCAAATGAATAATTATTTTCACCAATACACAGATTTTATCAAGACTAAATCCCATCTATTGTCTTTGTTAAATTCTACAAAATTTATGCCTTTAATAAATAATATAAGTTATGTCTTAAGACAATACATTCCATAAATCGTTAAGTATTAAATTTATCTTCACGATTTTACTTTATTCTTTATAATTTTAAAACATTTTATTTCTCCTTTATTTCTTAAAAAATTCTAACACATGTCCCTTTTAATAAATGTGAATTTGAAACACGAGATTTACAAAATCCGTTCTACTAGCTTTTGATCACCCCTTTTTCTATAATTTTCAATCATAATAGCCTTGACCCCTTTCACTTTAAAAAAGTATATTTAGAATATTAAAATATTTAAAAATGAAAATTCTTAAGCTTGTAAGTAAACTAGTATTAATCTTTCTTATTCAAAAAATGTACAACTACCACAAAATTTGATGTGAAAAGGAGAGGAATACTATTATTTAGTTCCTAATTATAGGCAACCTCTTGAACTTAACTAGTAATTAATTGTTGTTTTGCATGCAACAAATCAAAATCTATTATTTTCTTTTCTATACATTATAATTATTTTTCCTTGATTTTATTGGCTAAAATTTTTTGAGGATAAGGACGGATTTCTAGGAAGTAGAAAATTTTTATCCAAGCTTTTCAAGGTTTTTTTGCCACAATGACCATAATCAAAAAAATATTTAACGATTTTTTTGGTTTTAAACTCTTCAAAATTCAATAATTTAACTTATATAATTTTCAAAAACATATCAATAAATAGTTTTAAAGTGAAATAAATATAATAACATAATATTATGTTTGTTTCAATTTTGAATTTGTGTATTAATTAATATAAATTATATTGATTTATAATTGTAAAATTTATATCTTAAATAATATTATTTTAAAATATTATTAAAAAAATTAATAAATTATTTTTAATTATAGGTAAGGGAGCCTTCGAAGGTAAATTTGGCAAGCAGAACTTAGAGGTGGTAACTAATACAAAAACATCAAATAATCATTATGAAGGGAAGATACATGATCCTTTCTATAAACATAATTGTTTTCAACTTATCCCTTAGTTTTGCTTTTTTGGAGAGGGTTTGGTATTATTTATCCCTCTAACCCATATGTTAATACTAATTACTTTTCAAATTTACTTGAGTATGTCATATTCTTTAATTTCCTAAATTATAATTGGATTAATTGAATTATTTTTCTTGGAGGACACACAATCCTTGATTCAATGTAATTGATCAAATTATCGAATTGTATACTTAATATTATTGCTTTTGTTGTGTATTCTATAGTGAATACTTGAGTTAATACAGTACGCCCATTGACAAATTTCAAGATTATTATAAAGTTAGTATCTTATAAACATTGTTACTAAAACAACGAATTATCAACAAAGCTTTGGACATCTTTCTTGTAGCAAGGGAAATGAAATAATTGTCATAATTGAGATCAAAAGTTTCTAAAAGTGTGTAATGTGATTGTAATGGCCTATCAAAATGTCAATGACAAGAGGAAAAAAATAAATTACAACAATGTTAAATACAAATAATTTTTTCTTTTAATTAATTAGAATATAAAAATTATTTCAAGTTAAATGAGAGGAGCTATCTTTGTCCATAGGATTTGTACGATATAATATGAAGTACTCCAATGTATATATTGTCATCTTAATAATTATGTGTACCGAATATTTTTCCACATAACAACAATGTTTATTTAGATAAGCGTCTTATTTTATAGATGACATGTTTATATTAGATAGTTATAATATGTTATATAAATGAAAAAGTATTTATTTCACTTATTAATGAATGTATTTATGAATTTTTACATGACATTCATAAATTGTCATATTATAAGAATCCATCTTATTTGACCATTTGTTGATTTATATACGAACTAATATTGACAATACATAATATAAATATATTGCAATACTAAATCTTATAATTACAATTACTAAACCAACAATAACACATTTCTTAACTATTGACTAAGAAAATGATGCAGGAACATCTTATCTGCATCAATTTTTCGTTTATTTTCATTTTGAGTTTAATGGATAATTAAAATATTAATAAACATGAGAGAACACAGGTTGGTGTGGAAGTTCGGAGGATGCCGGACAAAGGTGAAATCAGCATAGATCTAAAAAGACAAAAAAACAAAGGCCAAAAGGCTAAGCCATATGCTGAGAAGTTGAAAGGATGCGAACCAAGGCTGTTGAGTGGGGTGGGCATGAGAAAAGAGCAGGAAAAAGATATGTGAAAAAATGCAGCCACAAGAGACTGCATAGTGGGGCGCGTGGGAAATAGAGTAGACCATAGAAATTGAATGAATTTTGGCAGAAATAATATATGAAGAAGAGACACGCAGGAGTATGGAGCATGAGAATAGTTTGAAAACAGTGGAGGGTAAATAAATTGTAGCCACAGGCAAATAGATAGGGGTACGTGGAGAATTAGAGGAGGACAGCAGAAAGGACAATGTACTTTGGCAGAAATCATATGTGAAGAGAATGAAATGCAACCACAAGGAAATACACAGGGGTACCTGGGAATTGGTGTGTGAACAGCAGAAAGTTGTAAGTAGTTTGAGCATAGATTAGTGTGTAAAGAAAAACATCCAGTGCAGGAATTTGGAAGAGAGAAATTTGAAATTCAAAGAGAATTGCCAACACAGCCGGAGGAGTAACAGGGGTGCGCAGAGCAAAGAATTAATCAGAGGAAATCAAGAATCAATGCACAGGAAAGGTCAATATAAAGAAAATACGCTAAATTTTGATGAACATAATTTGATAGAATGATTTGTAGATGAAATTGAAAAATAAATGGATTCATTTGATTGCTAGAATTTCAGGCTTATAAGAAATTTTTAATCTCTATTTAAATTTTTGAATTGGAAATTGAATTTGTGGTGTTTGTGAATTTAAAATATTTGTTCTTTATTTTTTTAACTTCATTTGTCTTATAAGACAATTGAAATTGAAATTTGAACTGCATTAGAAAAAGGATGCTACAACTTTCTTTAGTACTCACTAGCTAATATAATATTCATTTTGATAAATAGAAGTTATTTTCTACAATGTGTCAAATTATGATATTTCTATCAGGATTCAACAGTATAGCCTTTTTAGTAAAACTCATTGACCACTACTGATGAGAGATGGGTTCTTGTGAGCCACTACTCATGAAACATGGGTCAATGAGTTTGACTTGAAAAACTAAATGGTTGAATCCTGGCAATATTATGACATTCATTATTTCAAATGTTTTCAATTATTATTTTAATTCTCTTTATAATTATTACACTCCAGACTTTTCCTATGTGAGCTTCATTGAATTCATTTTGTCCATCAATAATATACGGTTTTAAACAAGACATGCAAGACAATCTAAATAATCATGACTATTCTTTGTATCATTAATTTTTATTCACACTATTTTTTACATTCACCATTTTACATTTGCCCTATTTTTGCCCATTATTTTATTTTTGCCATCCTTTCATTTTATTTACATTCAATTCAATTCAATGTAACAACTTATCGAGTCGACTATATTTTTCATTTTATGAGTTCATCTATACCAGCCTTCATTAGAGGTCGATCAGAATTCGTCTCTTCCATAAATAAAATAGTCATTTGTGACCAAGTGAGAAAACATTTGCATCCAATTTGATTGAAGTTAATTTTGTACGCTATTATGCCAAGAGGGACTTAATTAATGGGCTTGTGTTTCTCCTTTTATTTTTTAATTTTTTAATAAATTAATTTAAAGTATTATGTATTATGTTTATATTAATAATATATATTGTATAGAATATAATACATAACAATAAATAGAAATATAATTTAAATTTTACATATAATTAAATAATAAATGTATATTAAATATTAAATATATTTAAAATGACATCCCCTAAATTCACCATAGTAATTTATTGTGGGAAAATTCACTGCCAACAATTTATCATGGAAAAATTCACTCCTATGAAAAATTCACCACCAGCAAATCACCATCACGAAAAATTAATCACAAAATTTTAATGCAATCCACAATGAATTGCTGGTGGTGAATTTTACTGGAGGTGAACTTGTCATGGTGGTGAATTTGTCATCACAATGAGTTGTTGACAGTGAATTTTCCCGACCCCACAAATCTTCGGATGCGGGGCATCAAATTTTGTGAATGGATACGAGTATACTGGGCGCAATCTATGGAAAAAATTGATGCGAAACAGTGACAGATCCCTGCTAAGTATTCGGCCTCTCTATGGGTCGAGCTTTGGGGAGGCGGCGTTGCATGAGGTGTCGAGAAAAGGGCATGTAGTTACAAAAGCTGAACCCCATTTGAAGGCTCACCCGCTCAAATGTGACATTTCCTCTCCCACAGTGATCCTGGGTGATGATTTGAGATGTGAAGTAGCACAAAATGAAGCCTTCATTATAGTAAAAGGTTTAATCGAGAGCTTCAAAAGGTTTTGGCCAAGTCTCGTACTTGAAGATTCTTTGTGGTGATTTTTGACAGTGTTTGCATGAGATAATTCTCTGTGATTACCAACGAAGATGCGAGGAACACTTGCTTATGTCGAAACCCTAGTACCCTTCATTAGTACCCTTCATTCAACCCTACATCTGAAACTTTCATGATAATTCCAATCTAAGAAAGACTTCAGAATCTTCCACTTCAATTTTGGTTCATTGAGGTTGTGGGTAATCCATTGGGGAAATTTCTAGACATTGAAGAGGGATCATCAAGCTACCTGCATACAATTTATGCCTCTATCTTCGTGGATATTGATATTACTAAGGATCTCTTGGTAGATATCTCCCTTAATAGTGTCGGTGGGTGTTGGAACCAATTGTTAGATTATGAGGGACTTCCTTTTCGCTATTAGTCGATGGAAAAGAAGATACCATTTCTTGCTAGGAAATTGATGCACAAGTTGGCAAAGAAAAAACACAACACATGGGGACAAATGCCCAAAG
Organism: Sequoia sempervirens; assembly: GCA_007258455.2. Classification (NCBI taxonomy): domain Eukaryota; kingdom Viridiplantae; phylum Streptophyta; class Pinopsida; order Cupressales; family Cupressaceae; genus Sequoia; species Sequoia sempervirens. Next base: position 467,479,840 of record VDFB02193867.1, read on the forward strand.
GATACACCTATTTCTGACAAATCGGAATGATTCACCTCTGTAATGGAGGGATGGTGTGAAGGCCACAAAGGATCATATCCAGACTGGAGCATTGGAAAATCGAATAGAGGTGTATGAGATAATGTCTCTTGAGAGGGGAAATTTATCCACGGAGTTTACAGATGCGAGAACACATGGAGGGATAGAAGAGGGTCAATGGACAGTGCAAAGGAAAAGAAAGAAAAATGAATTAGCATTCAAGATGTACCTTCGTTTCCATACAAAATATGGAGCCAATCGTAAAACATCATGGATCTCTCTTGCTTTCTTGCTCCTTATGGCATTTCATTGGTTAGTCATTGGGATCTAGATGCTACTTTAGTATTGGTAGGCTTAATTAAATCTCAAAAATTTTGTCTAGTTCAAAATATTTTTGAGTTAGGTGCAATGTCCTTATTTTATTCTAGAGCCACACATAATTATCTCTTGATATTAGTATATGTAGCTAAGTTTTCTTTATCTAGAAAAAAAATATAATAAATTATATTATATAAAATTCAAATATAATTATAATAAATAAATAAATTTAAATTTATAATTTATAATAAAATATAATATTCAAATATATACATATAGAATTTGAATTTTAGTTTAAGTTTCTCTTCTTTCATGTTCAAATAACAACTCATCATTAATTTGTATTATATTAATCATATTTTTAAAAAAATAAATAGTAATTAAATTATGCAAATTAATTACAATTTGACTATGTACTCTTGTTTTTAGAGGGTTCATTTTTAAAAAAAAATTATGTTTGGTTTTACTTGCAACTTTTAATATAAAAGTTAAACTAGCTATGGCACTTTGTACAATGGGTATGCCAAAGAGGTGTGGAAAGTCAATTAGAAAAAAAATTGGTTTATTTTTTGCACACATTTGTGTACTAAATGATGCTATTTTATACTTAACTACGTAGGGTAAAGGACGTTATAATTTTAAAACTTAAATTTGCTCATTACTAAGATATTTGATGTAATTTCTATTTTATTTTAAAACCTAAATTTGCTCATTACTAGGATATTTGCTGTAATTTTCATTTTATTTTAAAACCTAAATGTGCTCATTATTAGGATGTTGGTCATAATTTTCATTTAAATAAACATACTCTAAAACCCTCTTAATAAATAAGATTCACAGTGAGCAAACATCCAATTCTCGATTAAAAATATTTGTTCCAAAATCTGATAGGGGATGAAAATAAATTATGAAAGGCAGTAATTTTTCTTGTATTTAACATATTATTTTGTAAAAAGTTAATTAATTGAAAAAGGGCAAAAGAAGGAAATTTGGCGCTGATGCGAAATTGCGTGATCCTCGAAAGCCGAGCTAAGGCGGCATACCAGGTGTGTTCTTTCCTGCGTAGGTTAGGAATTTATGAGCATTTATGTTAAACTTATCGTCATCCTCTTCTCTCTGCCGCTCGGCAGAGGCCGTACCCCCTAACCCCCCTTCGACGGCTCCCCTAACATTTATGGCGCCTAACATCGTTAACCCTAACATTCCCGATTCTTCTCCTCTGCCGTCGAGACCCAAAACTTTCTCTGAGGCGGTGGCGAAGGCGGGGGTCTCCATCGACGCGGGTGCGAGGTTTACCATTGCTAACCCTAATGAAACCACCGAAGAAGGTAAGATTTGTAAGGTTCCCACATTACCATTGCGAGGTTCCCACATCTCTCTCCATTTCTCCAAATCCCGAAATGCTTGCTGAAATTTGTAAGGAGAAAAATAGACTCAAAAACTCTGCTATCTTTTTTTCTGCTGTTGATTTAGATAAATGTCCGCCAAGGAAATTTATGGATGATTGGTTTCATAATTTCTGGAATTTGAAGCTTGGTTTCCATATTTCATTCTGTAGACAGATTCAGAAAGGATTGTTTGTTATTTTTTTCACCTCCCATGAAACCCAAATGGAAATTCTCAAAAAACAATACTGGACCGTCGGAAATACTTCATTCCGCGGCATCGCGTGGTCGCCTGAAGCCATCCATGAGGAAGTCCTCGCACTTTCAGCCCCGCGTTGGACTGTTATCAAAAAGATCCCGCCTTTCTTATGGCGATTTCTCCCGCAGCTGCTTGAGCCTCTCGGTAAGGTCATCCGCATGGACGATACCATTAGACTGGTCCCTCACATGGATGCTAGAGTTCTCATTTCTCTAAACCCTGGTTTTGAAATCCCCCCTGAAATCAATATCTGCCTTTCAAATGACAAATTTGTGTGCCCCGTTGATATTCTAGGGGGTCTAAACGCTTGCTTTCTATGCAGAAGGGAAGGGCATCTAAGGAGAGATTGCCCTATCATAAAGAAGAAACCCCTGCCCGCCAATACCTCGCATCCCCGCAGTTCGCTTGCCGATGGGAACCCTAACCAGGAAAAGTCAGTGGAGAATGCCCCTCCATCAGAGCTGACCACAATCCTCGACCCCCCTTTGGCGTCTTGCAACACATCCACCGCCTTTGCTCCCCCTCAATCTGGACCTCAGGGTGATCCCTTCCCTCCCGTGGATAGAGCTCCTAATGCCGGCTTCACTACGGTTGCTAAAACCTCTAACAAGAGGCGTCGAAGGGCCAATAAGCAGACCAATACGGAAGCTGAAAGTTCTCGGGCCCTCTGCTCTCAGTCCTATCCTGTCACCGTCAATCCCGTCGTGTCCGAGCCTAGAGAACCACTCCCCAGCTCTACCCCTTCAGATTCGGCTATGATGGAATGTTTTTTCAGATGTCAAGACTCGCCCCCTTCCTTAAGATTCCCTCCTAAAGTGTTTCGTGAACTTGGTGATGATTGTTTGCTTGAAATCATCCCGGCCAATAATTTTTCCGAGGCCTCGTCCTCTCTCATTCAGAAACATTCTGTAGATCTGGAGTATGTCTCTCACGAGGAATCGGAGAATGACGATGATGGTAGAGACGTTTTTCCCATGGCCAAGCGGAGGGGGAGACGCTTAGGTTCCAAAAACAAGAACCCTTCAAAGAAAAAAATGGGTGACTCCCAGGGCATTACGGTGGCTTCTTTGGCTGGCACATCTGAACTCAGCGTACCCTCTTTAATAACTTCCCAATGAATTATATTTCGTGGAATATCCGGGGGCTTGAATCCCCTGATAGAAAGTGGATCATTAAACGGTTCCTGGACACCTGTAATTCTATGGACTTCCTCATGTTACAGGAAATAAAGGCCACTGGTTTCATTTTGGATGTCAATCTCAATTTTCTTTGGAAAGATGCTATTAATTTTTTTACCAACCACCCTAGAGGTAGGGGGGTGCTGCACTTTTGATTAATAGCAAGTGGGCCAAGTCTATAACTGGTAATGGTTCCTCCCCCTGCAACAGGGCGGTTTGGGTCACTCTCAATGTCAATAACCTTATTTTTGGCATTTGTTCTGTTTATGCCCCGAATGATTGCAAGGAGAGAGCTGGTCTCTGGGATTGGTTAACCGCTCTCCCTAACATTCCTTGGTTCGTTGGGGGAGATTTCAATATGATTGAGTCTCAGGATGACAAGCTTGGTGGCTGGCCGTTTGTCTGGAAAGACTCTGAAAAAATGCAATGGTGCAAGATGTTAAGTTCCAAACATTTGTTTGATCCTCTATCCGGTGCTAAGGACTCTCACCCCGGATTATGGCATACCTGGTGTAATTTCCAGCAGCCCCCCTATAGGATTTACTCCAGACTGGACAGATTCTATGCCAACAAGAACTTTTTCTCCTTTATCCCGGATGATCTTGGGCGTACGGTCGTGGTTACCCCCGCCTCTCTCTCCGATCACCACCCTATCTCTTCTTGTTTCAGGATAAATAGCTCCCCTTATCCTTGCGAAAGACCCCACCCCAAATTCTTTCTTAATACTAATCTGCTCAGTGACGAAGATACTCTTTGCGCCATCTGTATCATTAGCATCTTAAACAGGAAAATTTTCCCTGACATGTCTCACTTAGACAGATGGAACCTAAATCTGCTTTCCTGGCAGAATCTCTTGCGGACCATAGGGCAAAAAAGGTCTAAAGACTTTAGGTTTGTGGAAAAGAAGCTTTCCTCTGAGCTCCAAACTGCCGAAAAGAATATCCAGGCCAACCCTGCCGATTGTGATCTTATCTCTCAAGTGGTGACGGCCAAAGATGCCCTTAGACAACATCAGCAGGTTAAGGTCAAGGGTGCCATGGTCAGATCCCGTGCACACTGGCTTTTGTGTGGGGACAGAGGTTCCAAATTCTTCTTCAACCTTATCAGACAAAAGCAATCCAATGAGAATATTGAAAGACTTGTTGTTGATAACATTGAAATTAATGATCCGGATAACATCCAATTGGCCTTTGCCAATTTTTATCGTAACCTTTTCACCTCTGAGGATTTGGAGGATGCTGCCATCTTGAGGGACCAAATTCGTTCCCTCATTCCCGATAGGATCTCCTCGATAGAAGCTAATCAGCTGTCCAAAGAGATCTCTCTTGAAGAAATTGAAAATGTCATTAAGGAGCTCAATAATGACAAGGCCCCTGGCCCGGATGGGATGCCTGTTGAGTTCTACAAGGCCAATATAGATTGGATTTGTAATGACCTGTTGGATATGTATTCTGAGGCCATTGCTACTGGTTCCTTGGGTTCTTCTATTAACAGGGGTATTATCAAACTGCTCCCCAAGGATGGGGACAAAGCTCTCATCAAGAACTCGAGACCTATTACTCTCCTCAATGTTTCCTATAAAATCTTTGCCAAAATTCTGGCCCTCAGGATTAAAAATATTCTACCCAAGTTTGTGTGCCCTACTCAAACGGGATTTATAAAAGGAAGATATATCTTGGAAAATCTAATTACCGGATGGGAAGCCATGAATTGGGCCCATGTTTCTAAACAAGATTCTGTCATGCTCCTTCTGGACTTTGAGAAAGCGTACGACAGAGTGGAGTGGAAGTTCATTTCCATGATGCTCGAAGCCTTTGGTTTCCCCAATATTTTCTGCAATTATGTGAAAGTTCTTTTCAAAGATGCCTTCGCGCAGGTCGATGTGAATGGCTTCCTTACTGACTCTTTTCCTCTTGAAAGATCCATCAGATAGGGGTGCCCCTTGGCCCCTGCCCTGTTTGTGATCGCGTCTGAAGCCCTCTACTACATCCTTAGAGACAATTCTGTCTCCCCGGCTGTCAAAGGTATATCTCTTCCCAATGACAGTGAGCTCATTAACTGCCAGTTCGCTGACGACACCGCGATCTTCCTTGAAGCTACGGCTGATAACTTCGATACCCTCTATCATAAGCTCAACATTTTCTGCAAAATCTCAGGCGCTCACCTTTCTCACCTTAAGTCGGTCTGCCTTGGGTGGGTTGAGCAGCGGCCTAACTGGTTCAGGAGCTATAACTTTCAATGGGGTGGCCCTAACAAGATTGTGAGATATCTTGGTATTCCCTTCTCCATCGACCCTTCCCTTAAAGATAAGTGGTTCTGGGTCAAAGACAAGATTGTGAAGAAGCTCCATAAATGGCATAACAGGGCCCTGTCGCTAGCCGGCAGAGTGCAGGTTTGCCAGAAAATTCTGTCATCTTATAATATTTATTACTCCTCTGCTTGGATGTTCAGTAACTATCAAATATATGAGATCCAAAAAGAGATTAGGAAGTTTCTCTGGTCTGATGGCAAAGGATAGAACAAATTGCATGCGGTTAAGTGGGAATGGTGTCACACCAACAAGCTCCTTGGGGGGCTTGGCCTGAAGGATCTTAAGCTCCAGGGAATTGCCCTGGACGCCAAGTGGATCTTTCAATCTCTTGATGGTGATGATCCTTGGAAGGTCTTGGTTAGAAATAACATAGAGAGGGGTATCCCTAAGAAAGCAAAGTCTTGGAAGAATCTTCCTTTTATTGATCTTGTCCTTGGTGATTTTCCCGTGCTTGTGCAAGGATCTGCTGTTTTTAGATCCATCTGGAAAGCTTGGAATTATGTGAAATGTTTTATAACTAACAGGTCCTTCCATGATGATACCCATCTTTACGGTGAAAGGTTCATTTGGTGGAACCTGAATTACTCTGGCAAGCCCCTCGCCCTCTCTCAGGGCTGCTCTGCTAGGCAATGGAACAGCAAGGGCATCTCCCAACTGGCTGACTTATTTGAGCATGACAGCTTAATTGAGTGGGAGGTTCTCAGTAATAAGTTTGACCTTCCCGGCTCCCAAAAGAAAACGTACAGTCTGATCCGCAAGGCCACCAGAAATCTCCCGACCTCCTGTCAAATTGACTCCCACAGATTTTTACGCATCAAGTGGCCCGATGGGACCGTTCTTAACAAAATGAAAGCCAAAAACATTTACAACACTATTGGGCACTCTGAGGCCGTTATAGATCACATTAACAAAGTCTGGTACTCTTCTCTTGACACCCGTGCGTGAAAGAACATATTTGAAATTCTTTGGAAAGGGCCTACTGAACCAAAGATTAAATGTTTTAACTGGCTAGTCATTCTTGACAAACTCCCTATCAGAAAAGATCCCCTTGGTACTGATATTTGTCCCATGTGCAGGTTACCCGATACTGGTAGACACATTCTTTTGGACTGGATGTTTGCTAAAGAGATTTGGCATATGTTTGGCATCTTGTATCCTTCTTTCTTTAACAGCTTTGAGATTATTACCGGGCATATTGTTGGCTTGAGAAAAGATACTAATCTTTTTTGGAAAATTCTATCCTCTGTGATTTTGTGGCAAATCTGGAAGTGTAGAAATGAAGAGAGGTTTCAGAATAATCCCAGAATTCTTACTGAGTCTTTTCGAAAACTCATCTACCTAAAAAATTTTTTGCAGGTCCGCACTACCATGGTGATTGAAAAAGAGAAGCTCAAAAGGTTCCTCAAAAATGGCTCCGCCACGTTCTTCATATACGAGATGCAAGGAGGTTATGCCTGGAGGCAGACTATAGATGATCTGCCGCTTTTTGAGAAAACGTGCAAGATCCTGACCCAAGAAGTGAAGAACAACAAGAAATTCAATAAGGAGCAGGTCCTCATGTTGGCTCAAATTCAGGAAACCAAGCACATCGTCTGGATGGAAGGCGCCTTGGGTTGGGTGGCTTGGGTGGATACCATCGAAGACACCTTATGCTAGTGTCTGTTGTGTTTTGTTACAACATGTCTTTGTACTGTGCATAGGATGTATATTTAATTTTTTGTGCTACTGTTCTCTGTTTGCTCTTGCTGTGAGGCCTTGCCTCGCTTGAGCAGTACTCTTCGGTGCTCCCTCGGGGCCTATTTTTTGATCTCTCTATATATAATACAAAAAAAAAAGTTAATTAATTAAAGAGTTATTTTATTCTTTAGAATTATTTTTATTTATTTATTTGCACTTTTAGAATTAATAATCTTTTATGTTTTACATCTTGTGTACATCTTTTAATAGTTATTTTATTTTGCTTATAGTATTTGCACTTTGAGAATTAATAATCTTTTATGTTTTACATTTGTATACATCTTTTAATAGCTAGTTTTAAATCTGGATGTTAACATAAAAGATGTATTTGTAAATATTAGAAAAGTTATTTTCAAAAAATAACACTTGATAAGTGCAAATAAAATAAGTTAAAATAATTCTAAAAAAAAATAAAATAGCTCTTTAACTAATTATTTTTTATAAAATAATATTTTAAATAATAAATAAATAAAATAAAAATACTTTAAATATAGACATTGGAGTTTTATAATTATATTATATAATATAACATAATATAATATTTTCTTATATTACTAACCATGCATGTATATAAAAAATATAGAATAAATATAAATATATTATATTATATTATACATTAAAAAATAATAAATTGAAAACTGATAAATTAATTTATTTTTTCATTCCAAACTGATTAAAAATTAAATCTAAAATCTTTCATTTAACTTATTTTGAATATCTTAAAATATTTCCATAAAACTATTACCATTTTATTTTACTATCTAGGTAATCTCGGAAAAAACAATTAGTACTATCATCGCACAGTGCACAACAAATGAGAATGTAGGCCTAGTTTTAAATATTTGATAAATGAATATGCAGCTGTTAATTAATATCACATCATATTGAAATCAAACTGTGCTGAGCAATCTGCAAGTCTCACAAACATGTCAGCACTAGAGACAGTGGCTGCACAGACAGTGCGAAGAAAGGATGCTGTAATGTCAAAACTTAAATGCGCTCTATACGGCCGTAATTTTCAGCGAACCTTAGCAGCGGAAAGCAGAAAAACATAGCGGATTGCTGAGATTCATTTTAACGTCAATCAAGTCCTATCCTTCATTTTGGACCATTTACAAGCAAAATGAGCTTGGAAAGTTCATATAAGACACACCTTCAGCGTAAATATTAACTTTCACAATTTTAATATAGTTTAGCAGTATTTTAATTTTTGAAGTTTAATTTATTTAAGAATTAATTATATTCATGCTCAAATTTATAATAATTTTTTAATTTATTAATATTGAACTTATCTTTCAATTAATGTTTATATTGTTTGTAGCATATTTATTATATTTCTTAGATAGATATTTTATTAATATTTCAGTTTCTTCTAAATTAAAAAACTGGTTTTATATTTTTGTTTAGTATATATTTTAATTTTGCATTTAGATTATTTATTTTGATTTTTAACTGTAATCTAAATTTGAAATTTATTTTAATTATTTTTCTTTTTATTACAAATAATAATTAAATTTTATTACAATTAATTTAATTTATAATTAATTGTCTTATTAAAATTTTAATTATTATACAACAATTATACTTTAAACTTTAATTTTAATTTATATAATAAAATAAATTTCAAACTTAAAATCTAAATTAAAAGTTAGAGAGCACCCCATACCTCCTAAATAGATTTGACTCATTTGTTTAACACAATAATAGATAAATTGGAAACCATGTTTCAAAAAATTTGACGAATATTTTTTCAGACTACTTGATCTTCAACTTCATGCTTGTGGACGAAGAGAGCCACATCCAAATTTGGTGCAAATTTTATCACTTTCCATACATTTGGTGCCTTGATTTTATAACTTGTTATTTTCCAAAATGTACCAAAATATGTTTTGTCAAAGTTTGTAGGTGTAGGGTAATAAAAAAACGCTTTGTTTTTCCTCCCTCACCATTTTTCCCTTGTTGAATTTTCACTTTTATACAAGTCACATTCTCAAAATACAAGGGCGAGTTGACAAGTTCCTATTATTTGTCTCAAAGTGACAACTTTCATATGTGAAGCTTAACACACCTAGTTCACCCCACAATCATAGTGCCACTTGCCATGTTACCATGGGATAACACCCCAACAAATCTACAACATGCCCCTACCAATCAAAATGTAAAAAAATAAAAATAAAACCAATTTTATAAAGAGCTACCTAATTCTTGCAATCTAAAAAAAATTATAGTATTTAATCTATAAAATTATATCATTAAGAATCATAAATATTATGTATATATTAATAAAAACACAATTATAGTTATAAATAACATAAAATTTTATATATTTCAAAGTTATATATTATTGATAATTATATTCTAAAATAATGTTATAAAGTTGATATATTAATAAGTATAATACAATAGTTAACAATACTATTTTTCAGCATTAAATAGTTAAGAGTACTAATTTATTATATATTAGAAATAACATAATTATAGTTATATATAACTATAATTATGTTAATACTAATATATATAATATTATTACAATAGTAATATTAACTATTTTATTATAATTAATAATATATAACTTTCTGATATGCATATTATCTATATAAATTTAATTCATAATATAGTTATCAATAATTCATAACTTATATATATATATATATATATATATATATATATATATATATATAATTGATAACTATATTACAAATTAATATTATATATAATATACTTATAATATATGAGTTTATATAATGTATTATATAATTTTATATATTATCAAATAACATAATACAATAAACATAAAAAATATAATAGCTTTATTGACTAAGAGAGGGAATAAATATGATCTAAAGATAGGAACAAAGAAATGGAGAGAGGTAAGAGAAAGAGAAAAGTGATAGAGAGATAGAGGAAGAGAGAATCTAAGACAAATACAGAGCAAAATAGGGTAGAGAGAGGAAGAGAGATTGAGTCTCTACTTCTTCTCTATGCTCTCTATTTTTCTACCTCTCTATACCACTCTCTATCTATTTATGTATATGTATGTCCCTCTCTATCTCTCTATGTATCTCTCTCTCACTCATATACATGCACACTCCTTGTTTTACCCTCCTTATCTCCATCTCTCTATCTTTCCACTCTCCATCTCTCTCTTCCCCTCTCTATATCTCTCTCTATTACTTGTCTATGTCTTTATCTATCTCTATTACTTATTATCTCTATCTTTATCTTTCTATCACTCCCTCTCTATACATACATATCTTTTATCTTGTTTATCCCTCTCTACTCTCCATCTCCATCTCTATCTCCTTGCCCATCTCTCTCTCACACTTCCCCCTAAATCTCTCCTTATTTCTATCCCTATTTCTCCCTCTCTCCCAACCTATGGGTAATGAAGCCTAATTATCTCCATAATTCAGAGGTTTTGTTTCAATGTGTTTGGATCCTTCTAAGTGGATTCATAGTTGATTTGAAATTATCACCTCTCCATTGAGACCTTTGTTTCACAAGCAACATCATTTGCTAAATGGCCTACCAATTGACCTCATGTTCTACACAAATGTATGCAACTAATACACCATATTTTTTTCTAATTGAGCTTCCACACCTCTTCGACCTACCCATTGCACACCAATATACAATTGCTACTATATTTTTTACAAAAATTAATAACCTACTTAATACTATGTTATTCGTCCTTTCAAACTTTTAATTTTTACTTTAATTTTCTTTATGATTATAAATTTTAAATATAAAATTATTTTTTTCTTGATTAAAAATTGTACTTTTGTATTAGAGATATATATTATTAATAAATATGTTAAATTTGATGTCCAATTTATTTGTTAAATAAATTTATAATTATTATTATTTATTTCTTTTAATTTTTAAAATATTAAGCATATTTTTTTTAAAAAATATATAAATTAAATCTATAAAAAAATTATATTATTTTTTTATAAATCTATCTAAAATTTTCTTTTTCATTCCATATATATATAATATTTTAAGATAATTTCTAAATACAATTATACCCCATAAAATCCAAACCTAAACAAAATTAATATTAAACATATGAAAAACTCAACATATTTATTGTAAACTTTTAAAATGCTATTTTAATTTTAATTTAAGAGCACACAATTTGGAGACTAAGACTTTGGCCAGCTTTAATGCTACCATGTATTTCGTAACTTGTGATCCTATAATTTGGAATCAATTTGACCACTCAGTTATTTTTGTTTACACTTTGCGTACCTAAATATGTATGTATAGAATCCTCACTATAACTCACTTTGAACATGGTAAATAAAGTAATTAAATTGAAGTGAAGAATTTTTTCATTAATTATTTATATTTTATTTATCTATCTTCTTTTTAGAATTTAAATTTTATAATTAGCCGATAGGCTCTCTATTGTGGGCCTGCCCACAGGAAAAGTCTCACGCCTGAATTTTTATGTCCTCTCGAAAAATCTTCTATATAGTCATATCATTAATAATCATAAATATTATATATATTAGTGAAAACGTAATTATAATTATATATAACTATTATATACAATATTAATACAATAGTATTATTAACTATTTAATTATAATTATTAATATATTAACTTTATAATATGTAGACAATAAAGCTAAAATTTTCATGGAGTGTGTGGAGCGCGAGCGGGAAAATACTACTTTTGAATTTTTGAGCAATGGAGCAGTCAGAGGATTGGAAGAATCATAGGCGGTTGCTGAAAATGTCTCAAGCGCTGAGAAAGGTAAGGATGTCTCAAATGAAAAGGACATCGGCAGCAAGTTTCAAGTGGACCCAGGTGGAAAGGATGCGATTGCGTCCTCACCTGAAGTTAACGATGACCAATCCAAGACTGTGGTGGGGACCATTGAAAAAGAGGGTGCTAAAGGCAAGTCTTGGTCTTCGTTGTTTCGTGTTAAGCCAAATGAAAAATCCACTTTTACCCAGTGTGCAATTTCTCCGACCCTGTGAAAGGTAAGTGCGCTATATCTGTGCCAGATGAGATCATTGACCATAATATTGCAAAGATGGATAATGTTTTGGCTGGAAAGTTCATGGGCCCAAGACCTAATATTGAAGTAGTTAGGGAGTATGTTAAGAATAAATGGAAAACCAGTGGAATGGTGTTGGTAGCGGTGCTTCCTAAGGGTTTTTTCAACTTTGAGTTTACATGCAATGAGAATTCCAAGGCTGTCAGGAGTGGTGGTCCTTGGGTTATCGGAAAGTCCTCCTTGGCCTTGAAGAGATGGTCTTTTAGGCTTGATCTTTCTGATTCCATTTTTGAGACAGTTCCAATCTGGGCTAGACTTCCGGGCCTTCCCCTGGAATATTGGAATGAGGACATTTTTAATGGTATTGCTAACTCTTTTGGTGAGCTTTTGTCCATTGACCCGATGACTGCGGCTAGAAAGAGATTGGTCTTTGGTAGAATTTGAGTGGGTGTCTCTCAAAATGTTGATCTCCCATCCTCGATTGATATCCAATCTAAGTTGGGGACCTGGACACAAGTTATTGAATTTGAGAATATCCCCTTTGCTTGCTTCAAATGTAGAAAATCAGGACATTGGGCAAAAAAATGCCCTCTTAATGCTAGTACCGAAAAGGAGAAATCCTTACCTATTCCTACGGTTGTCTAGAGGAAAAACCCTGAAGAGGAGAGACAAAATTTTGCCCTCGCACCCAAGGTGGTCCTAAGCAGCAAGCCTAATGCTGTGAGCCACGACCCTGAAAGCACTAGCATGACTGCACCTAAAGAACCCGAGCCCCAAAAATTTCAACAACACAAAGATGAAAGAAGAATTGAATCCAAGGAGGTGGCACACGATACTTTGGAGAAGGAAGCTTTGTGCAACGGAAATACTAGTAATGTTTCTACCTCTCCTACTATTTTGGATTATGAAATGAATGGTCTGGATCTTGAGGACATCCCCATTCAGGGTTTGGCCTTAGAAGTTGGGATCCCTTTACCATCCCAAGACCCTATAATAAGCTCACGACCTAGTGAGGGATCTAGAATGGAGAATGATATTTCGGAAGTTGTGAAGGATACTTTTGAGATCCAAAGTATGAACATTGAGCTACCTATTGACAGTGTTCTTCAAACCAAAAATGGCCTGATGGATACCCTTCCATGGGAGCAGAGGAAGATTATAGAGAAAGACTCGAAGTCAAGAAGAGAGCTGGAAAATCAAGATGATACTGACTAGGAAGATGTTATTTCCTAATCTAGGAAAAAGGACAAAAATAAACGTATGGATACCCCAAGTGGGATGGTGACCAGAACCAAAGCCAATGCGGATTGTGGCTCCTCTAAGCACAATCTGGGTAGGAGATCTGGTAAATGGCAAAGGGAACATGGCAGCGTTCAGGATATTGCGGATGGGATCCAAATGACCATCCCGAAGATTCTTCAATCCCCAGGTAAGAAATGAAAATCATGTCTTGGAATATAAGAGGGCTTAATAGCTATCACAAAAAGGATGTTTTGCAAAATTTTGTTAGGGACCATAAACCTGATATTCTTCTAATTCAAGAAACTAAAATGTCTAAAGATAAAGTGGGAAATATAAGAATTTTTCAGAACTGTGGAGTCCATGGGAACTGCTCTGATGGTGCCTCAAGAGGAATTGTGACTTTTTAGAACCAGCAGTTTATCAGAGGGGAACCACTGTTGGAAAATGGCAACCATGTGGCTACAAGATTCACCCATATAAGAGATAATTTTCATTGGATCCAATCCAATATATATGCTCTGAAGTAAGGGAGCTAGAAAATCTTTTTAGTATGAATTGTCTGCTTTGAGAAGGATTGTTGGCACTGATCATTGGGTTGTTATGGGAGATTTCAACACACCTCTCTTGAATGAAGAAAAGTTTGGGGGATCTCAAGTTAATTGGGATAGCAAATCTAACCTTCTGGACTTCATTAACATAAATTCTTTGATTGATCTTGACCTACAGGGAGCAATGTATACCTGGACTAATCGAAGGATTGGTAAGGACTTGATTCAAGTTAGACTTGATAGGGCTTTAGTCTCAGGTCAATGGTTCATAGATTATTAGTGTGTCTTGAGGGCTCTATCTAGGGTGGGATTTGACCATTTTCCCATAAGTTTTGTGGCGGACTCAACTAAAGTGAAGAAGAATTTTCTTTTTAGATTTGAAAAGATGTGGTTATCACATCCTTAAATTTCTGGGGAAATCAAAAAATGGTGGAATATTGATATTATTGGCACTGCCATCTTTAGGATTGCAAAAAAGCTAAGGAAAATCAAAAACAATTTGAGATGGAAAGAGGAATCCCTTGGGAAAATTTTTGGAACTAAGTCGAACATCCAAGGTAAACTCATGTAGATTCAATCTAAAATCCAAGAAAAGGGATATATTGAAAATTATAGAGAAGGAAAATGAGCTTCTCATACAATTGCACGATATCATTGCTAAAGAGGAGGTTTTTTGGCAGCAAAGATCAAGGGTTTCATGGTTGACTGCGGGGCATAGAAATGCTAGATATTTCCACCTGTCTGCTTCGAAACATAGGGAAGCTAATAGAATTGCTCATATAGATGTCAATGGTACAAGATTTGATGAGGAAGGAGAAATCAAAAGGCAGGCTGTCCATTTTTTCAGTAATCTTCTTTCTGCTAGTGGGGAGACTGATCCTAATTCTCAAAATTCTCTGCTAGGTGCTATTCCCCAGGTGGTCGGACATAATGAAAACACTATGATCACAACTATTCCTTCTAGGGAAGAAGTCATGAAGGTTGTCTTTTCCTTTGATGGCAACAAAGCCCCTGGACCTGATGGTTTTCCCATGTTCTTCTTCCAAGAGTTCTAGGAGATTGTTGAGAGGGATGTTGTGAATGTTGTTAAGGAATTCTTTGGTTCTAAATGTCTTCTCAAAGAATTAAATGCAACTTTTTTGGTCCTTATTCCGAAGAAACCAGGTGCTTCGGAGTTCGAAGCTTTTAGGCCCATCAGTCTTTGCAATTCGATCTATAAAATCATCTCGAAGGTTTTGACTATAAGGCTGTTTTCCCTTCTTCCCTAGCTAATCTCTTCGCAATAGAATGGTTTTGTCCCTGGCAGGGACTTTCTTGACTCAATCATCACTTTTCATGAGAACCTACATTCCCTCATGGAATCTAAGACTAAAAGGTTCCTTCTTCAGCTGGATATATCCAAGGCTTACGATCGGGTGGATTGGAAGTTTTTATTCAAAATTCTAGAGAATTTTGGCTTCAACTGTAGTCATTCAACTTGTGAATCAGCTTGTGACAACGGTGTCAACATCTATCATTGTGAATGGT